>CANXYI010905093.1:0-12086 GCA_948208565.1 Hura crepitans
TATATATATATATAATAGAAAAAGCTAAAATAATTAAATCCCTTTGTCAGGTTTGGATCAATTTTTTCGATTCAAATTTTAGATAAACTCAGTATCAATAACTAATAGAATTGCTTATTGCTTCCAACAATTTTGCAAGGCATTAAACTAAAATTGTTTGTCATAGCACATAAATAAATGAGCTCGTCAAAACTAGCTAAACTTATTAGACTTTAATTTCCTAATCGATTTAAGATTCTGCTAAATATAATAAAATGCAAATTAACAAATGGAATTCCGAAAATGCTACATAATGTATTTTTTCTCCCTTTCTACATAAAGAAATTTGAACAAAAAAGAAGTGTTTAAGTTTTAATATACAAATTTGTTTAGAGCTCACCTTCTTCAAATATTCATCCACTAATCAATAATTTTATAATCCCAAATACAAATTATAAGAGTATAATTTTATCAACCAATAAAGATCCCAAGAAACATGATTATTTAATTTTAAAAATGCTAAGAACTTATAATATCGAAGGAATAAAATAGGTAAAGTATGAGAAAAAAAACCATGGGTTTTAAGATTTGAAGAAGTTCAAAATTCAACTTAGGATTTCATTAAACCATTAAAAATTTTATTAACAATCAAAGCCAACAAGATATTTTTTTAAAGAACAAAAAAAAAAAGAAAAAGAGAAAGCAATAAGTTTTTCTCTTACAATTTAGTCTTAAAAAGCATCAAGCTCTCCCTATATTACTCAATAAATCAAAGTCCAACCGCTTGTTAGTTATCCAATAGATGAATGCACAAAGTAAAGGAAAAAATAGTGAACCGTTTGCTATATGTTGATTCTATGTAGCAAAATCATCCGCAATTTCTTATGAGAAACTGAGCAAGGAAAACATGTAAAAAAATAATAATAATAATAAACTGCTTTTAGGAAGGGAAAAAGTCTAAGAAATCAATGACTATTAAGGATAAAAATTAAAAAGTAGAGTAAGCCATGCTAAACTATTAGTCTTTCCACTTTCTTCCCTTAATAAAACACAACCTTTAAGCCTTAATTGCTCTACCAAATCAATAAGTGAGAAAATCTACTAAAAAACAAAATATAGCACACTAAAGTTTTAAACAATATTGCTTTTCATGCAATGTGCTAAGTCAATCAATTATTACTTCATAAGATCTAGCTTTAATACACGCACATATACATTTGTGCAAGTGTTTTAATTGCTCAATTTTTATGTATATAATAATTAAAAACTGAGATTTTCTCAAAAAAATAAATAAAAACGAAGATAATTAAATTTAAAAATTAAAAATCATATTTAAATTAGACTTGTCACAAAACTTAGTTATGAAACTAACAAAATTTAGGGAATGAATGTACATATTCCATAAAAGAAAAACCAAAAAAAAGGCTTAATACATATTTAACATTCATTATTTGCCTAGTTTTTCACTTAGCCATGTATTAATATTTTTCTTTAGGCCTTTTATAAAGTTGATTTTTCTATTTAATTTATGTAGTTCATCTACAATTTATATGAAGTTAATGTAGATTGTCGATTTCACATAAAATTTACTTGTCTAATCAACATAAAAAGTGCTAAGTGAAGCAAAAATAAGTTTTATAAATGGTTACTTGAATAAAGGGAAGTATAAAAGATGGTCGAAGAAAAATAAATGTTAAGGGTTAATTTGAGCAAATATAAGGAGTTACACATATATTAAGGCATAAATTAAAAAAAATATAGATTAAAGAAGATTAAAACAAAGTAAATTCATTTTGATTTGATGGATTTTTTTATTTGTAAAGAATTATATTTAATTTTTCTTTTTTTATAAAAGACAAGAAATATTAAATAGGTTTGAGTTTAAATACTCTTAATATATCGAAATTAAATTTTTATTGTTCCAATATCTATACATGTAATTTTTAATTTTCTATTTACCCAAATAATAAAGATTAATATGCATCAACCATCCCTCAATTATAGGACCTCACTTACTTTCTCCCTTAACTTTTACTTTTTACCTAAAAACTCCTCAAACTTAGAACTTCTTATCCATAAACTCCTTGTGACCTGCTATAGTAGGTTATTACTCTTATTTTGACCTCCTAAACTTCTTTTTATTTTTAGTCATGTTCTAAATCTTTTGTTTCACTTTCAAAGCTCTTTACCAAGCCTCTAATATCGGTAATGTGAGTTTACACTATACGAAAATATTGCACAACCATTTTTAACTTTTTTAGGTAGAATTGTAGAGCTACTTAAGGACTTGAAATTATTTTTTGGAATGAAATCTTAGGTTTCTAGCTTTTTTTAGTTTTTATACTCATTATATTATTAAGAACACATAATAAAGCCCAAAGGTTCTTTAGTAATGAGAAAATAATTTTCAAACTTGCTTTGTTTTAGAGGCAATTCTTCTAAATGGGCTAGAAAATTTTTCCATAGATGTATTAAATTTTTCAAAAGACTTATTAAGAGAATTAATAAGATCAATAATAGTATTTAACAATCCTATTGTTGGATCCTTATCCACTCCGTGACCTAAACGTACACAATCAAGAAACTAACAATTTTTTAACATTTAAAAACCATTAAAAATTATTTTTTACAAGCAAATGATATAAAAATCTAATAATCATATTAACAAAGCTAATATTCTTGTAATCTCCCTATAGTTATAATACTCGTTATGATTAGCTACATGTATTTTAATAATTTCTCGACCACTAGACACCAGTTCTCTTTTAAAGTGTACTACTTCATTTCTATTAGTAAAATCTATTCAACACAACTTTTGCACAACCTTCTCAATATTATTGCTCAACTAACATTAGTGTGAATGAATCAAGTTTTTCCATGTTTTTGAATTTAAAGAAATTTAAAGTCTTGTCTAGCTATTCCTTACATTCAATATCTCTCTTAGAAATACTTTCTTGTTAATCAATTCTAGCTATCAATTCTTTAAATTGAGCTATGCCAAGTTCATAGAAAGCAAAGTTAAGATCTTATTGTCTAAGTATTGTACTTAGTTCAACACATCTAGCTACTATTAAAGCTAAACCTCTATGCCAGTTATCATTAGCAACTCTATCAAACATAAATAATAATCACATATGTTAAAAACATATACCTTATTCGTGAATGAGGGTCCACCAAGCTTCTATGAGGGCTTTAGCTTTGCTTCTCTCTGGTCAGAAACTTTAGAGGTATAAAGAATCTTCTGTATTATTACTACCTTTACAGCAACACTCATTCTCACAAACAATGTGTAATGCCCTAAAATTTAGAATATATTTTTAAAAATATATTTTTAGAAAAAATAATAGAGAATACAATTTTTCCTTTCTATACAAGTGATTAAAAAAGGATTGAAGATAAAATAATGGTTTATAAAAAGGAAGGACTAATGTGGAAATTAGCCTTGGATAATTGTGGGTCATTGGATAGATGGAAAAGAATTAATCTTGACCATCCATCTTACCTATATAAAAAGAGAAATTAGGTAGTTAGAAGAGAATAGATAACATTTCTTTTACTGCTCAAAATTCTCATCATAGAACAGTGAGTCTTAAGGCAATTCTCTACAAGTTTGTTTAACGTAATTGCATCTTCATCTTTTGCATCTTCTTCTCTTGCATTTGCTATTCATATTGTATGTTTCCTTATGGAAAACTCATGGTTTTTATCTATTACCATTTTTAGGAATTTGAAAATAGGGAAAAAGAGAGGAGAAAGGCAAAAGGCAAAGATTCCTGAAGGATAATTAGTTTATATTGCTTCTACACTTTGAATCAAGTTTTTACATGAATCAAATCCTCTAATTTTTGTTTAATTGAATGACATTGAGTGATTTTTAGGATGAAAACCTTTGAATTCATTTGTTTCCATTTTGCATGTTGGGTGATTTTTGTGCAATTGATTAATGATTTGATTTGCAAATTGCATGTTTGATGATGCTAAATTGATCTAGAATTATTGTAAACTCATTGAGGATTGAATTGGCATGAATTTGGTGAAAACTGGGGTGTTTTTTTTTGTTGAAAATTAAAGAAAAATTGCGATGTTCATATGCCAAATGAAGAGCTCACAGTCATGACCCCTTAGGCCACATGACCATGATCCTCTTAAGCCAGATGAACAATATCAGGCTAAAAAGAGGCCTCACAGCCATGAACCCCTTTAACTATGGCAACTTAAGTTTTTAAGGGGAAAATAATTATGATTTGTAATGGCTTTTGAACACCAACTAGTTAAGTAAAATCCAACCTATAATTTGGTATATTAATAAGATATTGGACTTAAAAATACAAGTTTTAAACCATGAACTTTGAGGACTTATACATAATGCTTATATGTGATATCCTATATTCGTTGAGTTGGAATATGACTATTGATTACGTATGATTTACTGAATTACTAGTACTAAATGTTCACTCAATGACAATAACTATATGACTTATAGAGCATGTAATTGGCATTACTATTTGACTCTATCTATATGAGTTAGAAGTAAGCTTTGGCTATGCATAGCCTAATGGAATGTAAGTACTGTTTAATCACATTATGATAATGATATTGAAACTTGTAAAGCATGTTAAAGATCATATGATAACCTTCACAATATGAATGAATATATAAGCTTAATATTTAGCCATATGATTGAGTATTACAAGAAGTATGACTGTGATGATTGATAATTGATATAAACATATATTATACATGAGATATTGATAATTGCAAATGCTATAACTAATGATTGTAAGTTAATGATAATGAGAAAAGGGATTATGAAGTATATATAATTAAGTGTCCAAACATAAACAATAAGCCCTTTGTATGCTTAGACTAACTGAATAGCATTTGGACAAGTTGGCATGCCATATTAGGGGTCTCAGCAACTGCACTGATACTATGGGTACAACCACTTAGTCTATATGACACTGTACATTTGATTAGCTTTATGGAGTACTGATTTATTATGGATACAACCACCAAGTCTTGATGACACTATAAATACTTTTATATTATTTAGCTTTATAAAGCATTTTACTGTTTAGTTCTTCAGAGTACTAAGAAACCCGTTATGTAGTCTAGAGTAGTCTCAAGGTACAATATGCATTAACATGATAAGAAATGGATTTGATTATGATAAATGACAAGTAAATAGAACAAAGACTATATATTTGCATGATGTGTGACAATGGTATTATGGTAACTTGAATTAGCATTGTGTAACACCCGTAAGCTAAGGTTTTATGAACAGTACTTTTTAGGCTCGAGGGATGTTCCCTGCAGTGCAAGGCATCATTTCAAGTCCAATGACTAGCATACTGGTCATAAAACTTTGATGGGCCTAAAAGTGGGTAAAATGAATGAATTTAAAAATTTAACAGAACTAATAAATCATTTTAGGTTAAAAACTAGTGTATACGGAGATAAAATGAGGTGGTGTTAGGACAGCTCTACGAAGTACTCGAATGGACCCAAAAATATCATATCTTGAACCTCAAAAATTACAATAAGTATGATGGAGAAGGAATTATAATTTTTTGAGGTCAATAGATATTTTTTCAAAATATTTTATTTTGGCAGGTGAATAATGTCAAAAAGTCCACTATTGAATTTTGACTTGAAATTTTATGTGGACCTTAGTGACACTAAGAGAGGATTTTTAAAACTAAAATGAATATTTTTAGAGGTCCAAAGAATATTTTATGAATTTTTAAAGATTAAAATGGTATGGAGTGAATAGTAACCCTAGCTCTCGAAAGAGTTTTGGCTTGAAATTTTGTAGGACCCTTAAAGAATTTAATTAAGGATTTTTGTGACTAGAATTATGATTTTTGGAGGTCTATAGGAATTATTTTGAATTTTCAAAATTAAAAGCAAAGTAGGATTAATTTGGGCCATCCGATCAACACGTGGCGCGATAGTGGCCATCCACTTTGCATATATGCCTAAGGGGCCATGTGTGTGTGTATGGATAGTAGGAAAAAAAAGGTCTCCTCCTCCCATCTCTATCCATGGCCGACGCCATTTCAAGCTTAGAGAGCCACCATTTTTGCTCATTTTCTCTCTCCTCTTATGCAAAAAATCCCTAAAATTTATATGTTCCCGAACCTCCATAGTGTTCTGAAGCTAATCCAAGTGACATAATGAAGAAAGGAAGCCTAAAAAGTGAAATATAAGCATTTGATGAATAGTGCTCTTTTGGTGAGTAAGTTGATTTTTCTTAGAGCTTTTTTTTCTTCTATAATATTAAGTATGGTGATGTTATAGGATAAGAAAGATTTCAATTTGAAGCTTTGTAGAATTTTGTAAAAATTTTCAAAGATTGGGACTATTATGGAAACTTTGGAAATAGTTGTTTAAGGTGGAGGAAGGTAGATTCAAGGGTTTTGGAGTAGCTTTGACATGACAGGGAGCTCGCTGTAAGTGAATTTAACTAAAATATATCATGTATGTTAAAAAAAATATGAAGTTGAAGTTTGGGGTACATGTATGGAAATTGTGCTTGTATGTGTGTTCATGTGTGTATGCATATGAATGGTATGTTAGGAAGTGTAATTTGAGGAGATAAGATGTCAAGGATCCGAATTAGATGTGGAAGAAATGTGTATGCATATGTTACATGTATGACTATGTGGAAGTCATGTATGCCATAATGGGATTATGGATGTATGGTATCTGGGCATGGTATGTATGATGGTCAAATGGTATAGGATATGTGAGGGATATGAAGAATGAATAAGAAATAATGTGGTTAGGTGGAAAGAATTAATAAGTTATGATACAAAAAAGATGTATGTGGGATGGATGGTGAGAGCTTGTAATATAATAGATAAAGTGTAAAATGCTAGGTGGAAAGAAAATGGATTTAGTTAGGGGTTGTTGTGTAAGTTTATAGGGATTGAAATAATGAATTAATATACTAATATAAATTTAATGTTGGATGAAATAAAATATTTCGAGGTGAAAGGAAAAATGGAATAGGTAAATAAGGTGGTGAGGAAAAGATTACCAAGTGAATAGTAGTTCTATGTAACGAGGACCCATAACTGTCTAGGAAATTACGCTGACTTGTAACTAATCGAAAAATATGACCTGATGAAATAAAATAAAATCTGTGCCCTATTAGGTTGAAATATTTAGAATAAATATTTGGTAAATTGGAGGACTGATTAGTTAGGCCAAACTGAACCAAAATGGGTCAAAGAGTTGATAAGTCATTAAAGAGTTGAATGAATAAATTTTAAGATTAGATAAGAAATTTTTAAACCAAAAATACTGTATGAACAAAGTTTAAAGAAATTAATACATGGACATTTTGTGTCCTGTGAAATATAGATAGAGGTTGAAATTAGCAAAGACCCAATAGATATAGGTATGGTGTAATCCTTATAAAGAATTGGATAGAGTAGGTTGAGTTATTATCTAATAGTACAACAAATGAATACTATTATAAAAATAGTAATAACGAGAAAAAATTATTAAACTTGGAAATTTATTGTTGTTATATATTGCAAGAAACAAGTAATATAAGAGCCTTAAATTGCAATATTCTGGGAGATAGAGAAGAGGAGGAAATAGAATATCAGTTAGTAGAAAAAGAGATAAAAGACAATTGAATGACACTAATGAAAAGGATGAAATTTGAATTTAGGACAAGGTAAATGGGTGAGACTGGAATGATGTTAAAGATATTTGACTAACAAATAAAGTAAGTTTATAAATCAAAGATATGAATTCACATAAATGTTTCAGACTTTGGATGTAATGGTTATTAAAGATAATGGAAAGGAATCTTAAGATTGAAGGTTACTTATAAATTGGATAGGTTGTCCGATCAACTAGGGATTTGCAGTTGCTAGAGGCTGAGTTTGTATGGATTTTAGCCTTTGTATAACGGATGCAGCCACCGAGTATTAATTTGAGCCTGCATGCTCTAGGTATTAGGAGGCCTACAGTTGATCCCTGCTACCCATTTATAGGTATTGGGAGGCCCCATGAGGCTAATTCCTGCTATCCACCTGACACATTGCTAGTGTTGATTGTACTGGGATATTGGGAGGTCCTACAGGGCTGATCTTTACTATCCCCTTTTAGCATTAGGAGGTTCTTATGAACTAATCCCTACTATCTAGCGAAGGGTGCATACAGACACTGAGGTCTATAATATGGGCCACTGTACAACTTTATCTTTTGTCTGGTTCTCAAACTGGGTTGGTGCAGCAGTCGAGGTCCAAAATAGGGGCCACTGCACATTGTGATTCCTGTTATCTAGTGGTTGGGAGTTCTTCCTGAACCTTATGGGTATGAACAAACCGATAAAAGAACTTGAATGAATTTAATGATAGAATGAAAAAACTGGGATAAACTACCTTAATTGAGATAACCAGTGAACAAATATGTTATAAATGGGAGATAAGCTATAAAGAAATACTGAATAAACTTATGATATCCTAATGTAATGTTTTACGGGAGTAAAAGACTGATAAGCAGTACATAAACTGAATGGATTAATGAGAGAATGATAAATTGAATTGATAAGTTATGTAAAATAGGTAAACTAGGGTAATGATAGAATAGATACTATGAACATATGTTACGATGGGATTCAGGCAAACTTGGAAGCTTAGGTTAAGAGGCTAATAGATGTAATATGACTTTAATAATGAATAGTCTTATTTGGGAATTTGAGTAAAGAGACCGAGATTAATAAGTAGCTGTTGTTAGTAATAGATGTGTATGTATTGCATGTGATAACGATACATGGTATGTTGGTTAAATTCACCACTGAGTGCATACTCAGTGTATTGGGTGTCTGATGCACAGGTGGTAGATCAAGGTAACCAGATGAGGACGACTAGCAATACAGCCGATGACTGTCTAGGTATGATAATGTCTAAGTAGATATGATGTTTTAGTAGATAGAGGCACTCGTGCATGTACTGTGGGTACTAGGATAGTGTAAGTAGCTATATAGTGAATATGTTGTCCTATTGTTAGTGTGAAACAAGCATCTAGCTATAATCACAGCCTAGGTTGATAATTGACTATAAGATTAGGCATGTGAGTGTAATATGCCTAGTAAGTTTACCTCATATCATTGGAAATATTAGATAACATCTTTGGACTGAATAGGAAAAACCCAAGTAAAAGTTAAATAAATGGCCCCTAGGGAAATCCAAGGATGGGTGACCTCATGGGAAGTAGCACACCTTGCCTATTTTTTTTGGGAATAGGCTAGGCGTATTACATTTAGTGGTATCAAAGCGGGTTTAGGTGGTTCTGGACAGTAATGCATAAGTGCCTTAAGTGTGTTGGGATATGGCTAGTCACTACATTGCTGGTAAATGAGGGTTGTTGATATGGAATTGATGAAATAACTAAGTGGATTCCTTGAAGAGAAAAATAGTGGGCTAAAGTAAATGGTGTCATGATCTTGTAGGATCCCCTTCCTCTTAAATTAAGGTTGTTGATGTTGTATATAATGCCATGAAGGGGCAACAATGCCCTAAAAGAGGAATATTAGGCTTCATGGAGGGTAAAGAGAGATGAGATGGTTAAATAAGCAGACAGAGGATACTAGTATATGAAAGAAGGAAGTATAGTGGTCTTGTGTATTGCATTGTGATTGTAAAATAACTATAAGGTGATTATCAAGTGAATAAGGCTCCTGAAAGGAAAGGAAAGGTGAAAACTAACTAAGTATTTGGAATGAAGAATTGACAAAAAGAAATGAAAAGTTAGCATACTTTTCAGAACTAGAGTATTTATTGGAAGACGGATGTTATTACAAGGAATTTAACGAAAAGAACAAAAAAAACCTAAAAGAACCTTAGAGAATGGAAATAACAGAGTAGATTTGAAAGGTAGCAATGAGAAAAGAATGATTACCAGGCTATACCTAGTGGGATTGAATGTTTCCAAAACTTGGAAAATGAAAATTAAGTGGCTTATGAATAAGGAAATTTAGTTGCCAATAGTTGAAGTATGTTAAAGAAATTGGCATTAGCTGGTGAAGGGTATAGGAAGAATGGGACTCAAATCTAGGATAACTAGATCAAAGAGCAATAGAAACATATGAATTAAGTGGAGAGTAGAGTTGATAAGGTTAAAAGGGTAATAGAAGTGAGACATTAATGGTTAGCGGACGGATCACAGGATACATTGTAGTGTGAGAGTTATGATAGAGCTGAGGATAGAAAATTGGCTATCATGGTCCTTAAAGATGAGGGCTATTGCTTTTCCTTGATACATTTTCTTTACCGAGCCAGAGCATTACATTGTAGAGCTTAGGGTACATCTTGTCATTTGCATATTTGCACAATACATGACATGTTTTACAATGATGAAAACTTTATACACGTGTTTTAGAAACTGAGCATGGCATAATGATAGCCCTGATATTAAAAGGGACTTGACACAGTAAATGTAAAGAGAGAAGTATAATGTGATGGTAATAGAGAGAGAGTGATAAGGAAACTATGAGTAGAAGGAAGATGAAAGCTAGTATTGATGCTAATGTGTAAGTATAAGAAGGGATTTAGATATCAAGGCGTCGACCCTATAGGGGTATAGTGAAAATGAGGCAATGGAAAAAGGTGTTAATGATTCATAATGAGTATAGATAGCTAATTTACCTATTCAGAACTTAAGAGAGGAAATGACTTAAGTGGCTAATGAATTAATAACCTTTACAAGATGGTTGAAGAAGAGAAATAATTGGGCAGTTGAGAGGAATCTAGAAGCTAAAGTGCCTTAGGATATTGGAAAAGGGAGAACATAGATGAATGAATTAACTGGAACAAGGCAATGGAAGAAGAATGAGCATAGCCTATGTGTAAGATGAACAGAGAAATTAGTTAAGATGAAAATAGAATAAAATGATCTAAGGATCATGTTGATAAATAAGAAGGAGAAGAATATAACTTGGTATTTAAATGTGCTAGAGGAAAACTTGATTAAGAAAAGGTTACTACAGGAAAGTTAATTAGAAATATTACTTTGAGATGTGGAGGTAATATTATAGATTTGTATTCATTAATGAGATAGTACAAATAGTGCAAATGAAGTAAAAGAGATAGATATAAAGTAAATATGTAAGGACATTTTTGTAATGCTTGGTGCTATCATTGGGAATAGAGTGGGGAAATAGAAGAAGCAAAAGAAATATTTAGTCCTACAGTTTCTTTAATGATTACAGGAGAATGGAATGAAATATGCTAGCATTGAGAAGCGTGTTAAGAGAATTTCCCCTACCTTGAGAGAATTCTGGAAAAGGGGAAAAAATTATCCAATAAAAAGTAAGAGGTAAATTTGTATAAAATGAGATACATAGAGATGCAAAGGTTTCACTCACATTGAAAGAGAAAAGAATGGGAGTATAGTAAATGGGTGTGAAACTGACCAATTATATGACCACTGAAAATTTCGAGGATGAAATTTCTTAAGAGGGGAAGACTTTTGTAACACTCGTAAGCTAAGGTTTTATGAACAGTACTTTCTGGCCCTAAGGGATGTTTCGTATGGTGCGGGGCATCATTTTTTAATCCAATGACTAGCATATTGGTCATAAAACTTTGATGGGCCTGAAAGTGGGTAAAACGAATGAATTTAAAAATTTAATAGAACTAATAAATCATTTCGAATCAAGAATTAGTGTATACGGAGATAAAATGAGGTGGTGCCTAGACAGCTCTGGGAAGTGCCCGGATGGACCTAAAAATATCATACCTTGAACCTTAAAATTTACAATGAGTATAATGGAGAAGAAATTATAATTTTCTGAAGTCGATAGATATTTTTTTGAAATATTTAATTCTAGTGAGTGAATAGTGTCAAAAAGTCCACCATTGAATTTTGACTAGAAATTTTACTTGGACCTTAGTGACAGTAACCAAGGATTTTTAAAACTAAAATGAATATTTTTAGAGGTCCAGAGAATATTTTATGAATTTTTAAAAATTAAAATGGTATGGAATGAATAGTAACCCTAGCTCCCGAAGGAGTTTCAGGCTGAAATTTTGTAGACCCCTTAATGAATATAATTAAGGATTTTTGGGGCTAGAATTATGATTTTT
>CANXYI010905303.1:0-10819 GCA_948208565.1 Hura crepitans
CAATCAAGTCCATAGGACATAAACAATCCTAAATCACAAAAGGACACTATTTATATGCTTTATTCACATACACACTCTAACCTATAGGATTACATACTTATATATCTCTGTTCACATGCTTAAATTTTAGTCCTCTATCATGTGCCATTGTGGTGCATATATATGAATGTGTAGATCCTGGGTCTACCAAAGCCAAAATTAGAATATTAAATAAGTAAAAAGTACTAATTATGGCATCTAGTGTTGTTGCCTCCTCTCTAGCTTTGACAGCATACTGTTTAATTGGGCTATGAGCCTCTAATTTGGTCCTTTAACTAGGATAAGGTTAATCCCCTCTACTCTATCTCTGACCCCTATTCTAAGGTGCCACTATGGATGCCTAAATGTAAGCACCCTTGGGCTATCTCTGAGAACACTCTATTTGATAGTCATCTTAAGCACCAAAATTAAAATGTTCCCCTCTTCTACCAGATCGACAATATCCCCAATGCTTTTTATTACATATGTTACATGTTAGGCATCCATTCCTATTACCCAAAGGACCAGGAGTGCTAATAGCTCTAGGAGGCAATCAGGGTCTAACTGTAGAAGCTTGCCTAGATCTCTGAGACTATGCTTATCTTGGTGCTTGATGCATAAACTAAGACTGAGGTAGTGCCTCTCTCCCTCTCTTTCCTTTTATACCATTTCCTCTATGTCATAGGCATATGCCACTAATTCTATTACCTTGGGGTGTGCTATCTGCATTCTTAATTCCATATTCAACCCCTTCAAAAATCTTTTACACTTGTCTTCTTCATTAGGTATGAAATCCTCGACATATTTGATTAGTCGGGTAAAATCCATCTCATACTCAGCTAATGTCCTCCTACCTTGTTTCAAGTCTAAAAATTCCTTCTTTCTCCTATCCTTATAGGACTCAAGGATATACCTCTTTCTAAATTCCAATAAGAAAAACTCCCATGTGAGATCTACCACTAGTTTCCTCCTTCTGATAGTATCCCACCAATTGTATGCTTCTTCCTACATAAGGGAAGTTGTACACTTCAAACTGTCTTCTTCTAAATATTCCAACTATTTTAGAATCCTAAAAGTACTCTCTAACTAGTACTCTACTAGTGCTGCATCATCCTCTCTTGTGCCTAAAAAATCTATAGCTCCCATCTTTTTAATTCTCTCCAGTGGTGTCTTCTACACAGGAGCTAGGGAAGGTGGAGGAATTAGAGCTAATTGAGGAGGTGGAGATGGAGCAGTAGGTGTAGGGGTATGTCTCAACAGATTTACTATTTGTTACAACAAAACTAGAGATGCCTCTATCTATAGTTGTGCCTAAGGTTATGGCCCATGTGTAACATCACTAGGCTTAGGAGTAGCTACATTTTCTTCTACCTATATTATAGTCAGAGCATAATTAGCCACTTTCTACGCTCATTCCTCTGATGGTCTATCAGCCATCTTGTATTACTACAAAAATCATAAACTTATCAGCCTCTATGCAGTGTAGCACAACACATAACCAACCCTAGACTCTGGCACTCATGTAGCTTACCTAGGAACTTTAAACCTATGCTTTGATACCACAAAATATGACACCCCCTACCAGATTCTTAAAGAAACCCAATAGGCAAGGAACTTCCCAATAGGTCACCCATCCTAGGATTGCTCCAAGAGAAAACTCTTTAACACTTATGGGCTATTTTGGAATTCTATCAGATATTGCTTAGATGTTCATTGCAATACTCAAGTGTGTTTATACATGGTTTAGTAGACTCAGACTAAGCACATACAGATCCTATCTAGGTCACAAAAAAAATTAGGCAGCATAACGGCTACCTGGATCCCATACCAAAATTTAAAGCTCTTAAAACAGTTTAAAAAGCCACAAATTAAAAAACCTCCTTCTAGACCATTTTAGTCCCCTAGTCAATCACCTAATACTAGACATGTATATCATATACCAACATTCAACCACATAGAGCCTCAGGCCCACAGTTATCAAGTTTACATAGAGTCCAAACAAACACCATAATAGATTATATACAACATTACGAGGTTATATGTATAGACATATCAGCTTCTAAGCATTCTAACCCAAAAACCTATAGGTTACTACTTGAGTGCCACTACTAAAAAGAAAAATAGCTTTCTTTACCTCTTAACTACTATATAGCTACATTGCACAATCACCCGAGGCTAGCCTACTTACCCTTGCTACTTGCACACCACAACATAGGCACGCTGAGTATAAAACTCAATAAGTAAATCTAGACCATTTAAAACATGCACTAATACACACATAAAAATAAAATTAATAGTCTAAGTGTAGTGTGTGAACCACATGCCACATGCTTGATGTTATGCAGAATGTATGCCATAATTTTTCCCAAAATTACCAAAATGCCATTAAAATTGTTTTAATTTAATTTCTTTTTATAATTTATTCAATTACTCCATAATTCACTCAAGTGCATTGTTTAAATTATTAAATAGGCCCTATTAGGTAGACTACACTTACAAGCATTAGAACAAAAGGGAATTAAAAGATATGCAGTGGCCTATATTTTGGACCCTAACTGCTGCACCGACCACTATAACCTATAAGGATTAGTTCATAAGAACCTCTTAAAGGGCAAAATGCTGAGTAACTATGCATAGGGATCAATCCGTAGACCTCTCAAGACACTGATTATAATAAATAATCCATCCTAGTCTACCCAACAGACTAGTTCAGTGGCCTATCTAGGGACTTTCATCGCTACACCAGCATAGTCTAATATCCAATACATGAAAAGAAGTGTCTACCCTATAAACTAGTGCAGTGGCTCAATTATGAACCTTAGCCACTACACTGGCCTAGTCTGATAATCAGATAGTCTAACAACTAGTAATGCCTAAGTTGATTAGTCAACCCATCTGGTAGGTGTCTAGCTAATGGTCCATCTATCATCATTTGTAAGTTTATTTCTTTAGTGATCCTTTTTTTTTATAATATTATGAGTGAAAAATAGGTAGATAAATTTTTTATCAAATAGTCAATTTTTTGGCCTAGACAGTTACAGGTCATTTTTAACCTTACAGGGTAAAATTGGGTAAAATTTTTTATCACTTTTTTCCTTAAATATGAAGGCATAATTACATGCATATTAATTCTAGTCTAGCATATTATTTTGACTCAAATATTCTCATGTTAAATAGCCTTTTAAATTATGGTCCTAGATTCTTATTTTACGGGGCAGTTATAGGTCATTCTATGTATTTGCGACCGCCATTATAAGCTTATTTCAAGTGCTTTTTCAATGCCAATTGCACTAATAGTTTTCTAAGTCCATATGCCTAAGGCCAATATCAAAGGAAAACATCTATATGCCATATAAATGGTTTACTTAACAAAGCACAAAATATTACAATTTAGGTCACTTTTAGGTACATTTCCATGCCAAAATTAATCCCTTTTTAAAGTTATTTTACATGCCACTCTAAGCCACTTTTAACTACATTTTCCAACCCTTTTCTCATACCTTAAACATGTCCTATATGTTATACATTTCATGTCACTCTAATTATAATATCAACCTAAATCATGTTATGTACTAAATGCCATAAATATCATGCTAATATACATATACAAATTCCAATAACCATACCTCATTTCCATGTCACCTTACCTCACAAAGCTCTTAGCCATAAGTCCATTTCACTTTAATCATGCTTTTATCCCATTTAAACACATTCATACACATTTAGGCCTTACACAAACATGCCTAAACACATCATTCATGCCTTTTCCATGCAAATTAGACCAATGTATCCTATAACATCCCTCGGCCAAGCTACCAACACACACATATGAGCCTAGTTTCACTAAGTTCTTAACATACACCTTACATGCCATCCATAATAAGCCAAAAACCATGCCATGAGCTAACTATAAAACATACAAACTCACTCACCCACTAAGTACACCTCTCGGCCAAAATAAGTCATCCGTTAAAACTCCCTAAGTTCACTAGGGACACCTAGAATTCAATCATCATTCATGCCAAAAATATTAAATAGCATACCAAAACCCCATTTCAAGCAATATACATACACACATGCCTACACACAACTCTTGGCCAAGTGAGAAACTCACCCTTCAATGCCTTTTTTTTCATCCAAACATCATCCTCAACATCCATTTCACGCACTATTGACTTAGTTATACACTTAGCCTATTAAGCTACACATATAAACCACTAAATTTATCACTTCTATACAAGGTTCCTAAGCAATTCTCTTGACAATTCAACTTCACATGCTTGGAATGGATTAGATGTACTTACATCAATACGAAAGGAGTTGAAATCCACTTATCTAGCTTAAAGAAAATCACAAAATCCTCCCTTTAAGCCTTGCCTTCCATACACACCATTCATCCTTAAAAAATCCACCAAAAATCACACGCTCACACAATTAAAATTCCAATCATATGGCTCTTCTTAGAATTATCAAATCCCTTAGGAAATAAAATAAAAAGGCTAGAACACTTACACATAAAAAAGTTGCTCTTTTGGTCCTTTTTTATTGGCACCTTAAGTTTTCATGAATTTTCTTAAATTTTAGCCATTTCTATGGCCTCTAAAACCTTCACAAATCAATTTATCTCAAGTTAAGATGATTTTTGGTGGTAATAGACTTAAGAAAAAGCTTGAAAAAGGTGATAAAAATAGAGAATTTGTCTGAAGATGGCATCAACTACAGCAAAGGGAGAAAGGAAGAAGAAAGGTGGAAAGTGAGTGGGTTTGGCCAAAGGGCCATCTATGTGTCACCTTAGCCCTTTTATTGTGGCTGAAGTGGCACAAGTAAGGCCCACATGCCACTTAAATAACCTAAAAAGGCTCGATTTTGATAGAAA
Organism: Hura crepitans; assembly: GCA_948208565.1. Classification (NCBI taxonomy): domain Eukaryota; kingdom Viridiplantae; phylum Streptophyta; class Magnoliopsida; order Malpighiales; family Euphorbiaceae; genus Hura; species Hura crepitans. Next base: position 4,895 of record CANXYI010905303.1, read on the forward strand.
CTTTGGGGAATTTTTAAAAATCACTCAGACCTTTAAAAATCATTATGTTTATTTTAAAAATCATTGATTGGTCCCATTTAGGGGATCATAAAATTTCACAACCAAATTCCACTGACAAGACAATTAACTAACGGCCTTGATTTACGTGTAAAACTCTAAAATTTAGAAAATTTTACAAATGACCTTAGAATCAAAAATTCTTTCACCAATGGAATGAAAGGAATTTTTAAGCTTTAGGGTGTGACATTTTTTGGTCTATCCGAGCACATCTCGAGTCATTCCCGACTCAACTCCATTTGAGCCTACAGCCTAATAGATTATAGCCTAAAATAATTTATTAGTTCTGCTAAATTTTTAAATAAAGTCAAATCCATCATTTTATAGCCCCTCAAAGCTTCATGACTAGTATTCCTACCTCGAGCCTTGTGAAGGTGACCCGGCACTCAAAAAACACTTTTTGGCCTTACTTGTACTATTCACAGAGCCTCGAGTTATGGGTGTTACACATAAAATGTTCTTTAGCATTTTTAACCATCCAAATGACTTTGGATTAGCTATAAAGTTTGTCTAAAATTCTCTCATAATTAATACTCTCTATTGGTATACTTAGTGCAACTCAGATTTTCGGGAAGCACTATTCTTCTTGGGAAGTACTATTCATGAGAGTTGGGATTTTCAAGTCATTACATTTCTTCCCCTATTAAAAGAGATGTCATCCTTGATATACTTGATCAAAAGAGATGAGGATATTATTCTCTCATCTTAGCTTCACTCTCCCATGTAGCTTTTTCCATTTTGTGATGTTGCTACAACACTTTCATTAATAGCACTATCTCATTCCATAACTCCTTAACCTCTCTTGCTAAGATACTAATAAGTTCTTTCTTATATGACAAGTCTAGCCATATGTCTACTTCCTTAGCTATCAACACGTGTGAAGGGTTCGATCTGTATCTTCTCAGCATTGAGGCATGAAACACATCATGCATTTACTATAACTCTAGAGGTAAGGCCAATCTATAGGCTAATAGACCCACATGTTTTGTGATCTCGCATGGTCTAATGAACCTTGGACTCAACTTTCCTTTCCTACTTAACCTCAACACCTTTTTCCATAGAGATACCTTAAGAAAGACCTTATCTCTAACTTCATACTCGATATCTCTTCTCTTAAAATCTACATAGGATTTTTATTTATCTGAAGCAACCTTTAGCCCTTCTCTGATGATCTTCACCTTCTCTTTAACATCCTTAACCAAGTTCGATCCCATAATCTTATTTTCACTCAACTTACACCAACATAAAGGAGTCCTACATCTCCTCCCATACAATGCCTTATAAGAAGCCATATAAAGGCTTACCTAGTAACTATTCTTGTAAGCAAACTCCACCAAAGAGATATACTTATCCTAGCTACCCTTGAGCTCTATGGCACACGCTCAGAGAATATCCTCAAGCACCTGAATAAGTTTCTCTGACTATCTATCTATTTGAGGATGAAAAAGCCATGCTAAAATTAAGCTTAGTTCCTAAAGCATTATGGAGCTTCCTCTAAAATCTTGATGTAAAATAGGGATCTCTATCTAAAATGATAGAAGATGGCACTCCATGAAGCCTAACTATCCTATCGACATACAATTCAGCTAACTTCTCCAAAGAATAATCATTTCTTACTAGAATAAAATGGGTCAACTTAGTCAATCTATCAACCACCTCCCAAAGAAAATCATGCTTATTCCAAGACATCGATAATGCAATCACAAAATCTATAGTAACTCGATCCCATTTCCATTTTGGAATTACTAAGGGATGTAGCAAACTAGAAGAAACATGATACTCAGCCTTCACTTGCTGACAAGTGAGACATCTAGTCATATAATCAGCTATATCTCTCTTCAAACTTAGCCACCAATATACTGTCTTCAAATCCTGGTACATCTTAGTATTGCTAGGATACATAGCATACAGTGCATTGTGTGCTTTTTACAAAATTTACTATCTTACATCTTCCCTATCTAGGACACAAAGGCATTCATGATAATACAAATAACTATCTTCTTTAATCACAAAATTGGTAGACTTCCCTTCTTTGATCATACCCATGATACTCTAAAGCCTATAATCATCCTTCTATGAATCCTTCACTAACTGCATGACACTTGGCTTGATTTGTAGCTTAGTTGATAGACAACCGTCATCTTATAGTTTTAAACTAATATGCATCACCTTCAAAGTTGACATAAACTTCTTGCTTAAGGCATCCGTAACAATATTAGCTTTCTCATAATGGTAATCAATAAGGAAATCATACTTCTTGATCGATTCCATCCATCTTTTTTGCCTTAAGTTTAACTCTTTCTATGTCGGTAGATATTTCAGACTCTTATGGTTAGTGAAAAATAGCACTTTTCCCCATAAAGATATTGCCTCTATATCTTTAAAGCAAATATAATTACTACAAGCTCTAAATCCTGTGTCGAGTAGTTTTGCTCATGAGGTTTTAATTGCCATAAAGCATAAGTAACAACTTTGCCATTATGCATGAGTACACATCCCAACCCATTTAGCGAGGCATCTCTATATATGGTGAACTCTTTTCCTAACATAGGATAAACCAAAATTGAAGCCTCTATCAATAAACTCTTAAGCTTATTAAAACTCTCTTGACATTTGCTATCTAACTCAAACTTCCCATTTTTCCTTAAAAGACATATCATAGGGCCTATTATTAAATAAAACCCCTTGACAAACCTTCTATAATATCCGACCAAACCCAAGAAACTTCTGATCTCAATCATATTCCTAGGCAGTTTCCACTCCATTAAAGCTTTAATCTTGCTAGGATCGACCCTTATGGCTTCTACTGATGCTATATACCCTAAAAATGACACTTTCTCTAAACAAATCTCACACTTGTTGAGCTTAGCATAGAGCTTCTCATCTCTTAAGATATGAAAAACTATTCATAGATGCTTCTCATACTCTTCTCAATCTTTAGAATACACAAGTATGTCATCGATGAGAACTACCATAAATTGATTTGGAAATAGCCTGAAAATCTAGTTCATGCAATCTATGAATGTCGTCGGTGCATTAGCTAACCTAAAAGGTATCACTAGAAACTTAAAGTGACCATATGAAGTTTTGAATGCCATCTTATGTATGTCTACCTCTTTCAGTTTTAGCTAAAAATACTAAGATCTAAGATCAATCTTAGAGATGACACCTGCCCCTCTAAGCTGATAAAAAAAATCATCGATCCATAATAAAAGATACTTGTTCTTGATGGTGACTTTGTTTAACTACTATAGTTCACAAAAAGTCTCAATGAACTATCCTTCTTTTTGACAAACTTAATAGGTGCTCCCCATGGTGAAACACTTAGTCTAATGAAACCTTTGTCAAGAAGCTCTTGCAACTATATTTTTAACTCCGTTAGCTCTATAGGAGCTATCCTATATAAAGCTATGGAAACTAGTGTTATACCTAGCATCACCTTAATTCCAAAATCTAGCTCCTGTTCTAGCGGCAAATTGAGTAATTCATCTTGAAAAACATCCCTAAACTCAGCCACAACAGGAATTTAACTTGCTTTTGATACTTCCTTTTGGTGTCAACCATAAATGCAAGGTACGCTTAACAACCCTTATACATCATCCTACTAGCTATAACCATTGATAATATATTAGCAATGTAATCCGATTGTTCACCCACCACTATCACTTCTGATCCATCACTAGCTTGTAACATGATCCTCTTCCTCCTGTAATTTACTATGCATGATACTTGGATAACCAGTCCATGCCCAAGGTATAATCAAACTTATTAAATGACAATTCAATGAGATCTACTAAGAAAACATGTCCTTGTGCTGATAAAGGATAGTCTCTTAACACTTTGTCCATTATGATGTGATGTCCTATCAAATTACTAACCATCATATCAAAACCAAGGTCATCTGACTCTAAACCCTGACATATAACTTATGTTGTGCAGATATATAAATGTGTGGACTCTGATTTTATGAGTGTTAAAGTAGGTAAATCAAAGATATGGAAAGTACCCATTATGACATTTGTGGCATCTACCTTTTCTCTAGCCCATATATCATACTGTCTAGTTGGAGCTCTGCTTTCTAACTTGTCCTTCTGACTAGCCTCAACCTTACTTTCGATGTCTCTCTTGTCCCTTATCTATGATGACTCTAGTGGTCTCACTAGACAATCTCGCTAGAAATTCTCTCTGATGCCACAACCTTAACAAACTTTTGGTATAGTTTTCCAACATACACCTAGGTGCCTCTTATGACAAGTCTTACAAGTTGATGTTAGAACACTGCCGACCATAGATAGGAGCACTTGAGGTCTGAGTCTGTGCTCAAGAACCTTATCCTGACCTCTAAGTTTCATTTGACTTCTTGCCTAGCTAATGCTTGGAATAAAGCCCTTTCTATTTCTTATTAGCTGTATAACTAGAATAGCCTTGTCCCTAGCCAAAGGACCTCTTCTTAAAGCTATCTCTCTTCTATCTTAGTTGATTCACCATTTCTATGGTATGACAGGCTACTATCAAGGCTAAAAATCTTTGATCTGCATCAAAGGAACCTATTGCATAATGTTCAAATTCAACCCTTTTTCAAACTTCTTACAGCAATCTTCTTCTATAACAACCACTGCCTTATATCTGCTCAAGTGAGCAAACTACTTTTCATACTCAGATATAGAACTATGCTTCTGCCTTAGATCCATAAACTCCCTGGTACTTTTGATCTAAGCAATGCACAATAATGTAATTCTTGAATTCTTTAAGAAAAAACTCCAATATAAGATCATCAATCATCTTATACTCTATAATAGCCTCTCACCACTTTAAAACTTCCTCTGATAGCATAGAAGTAATGCATGTAGTATACTTTTCCTAAGGATATTTCAACTACTACATAATCTTGAGCATTTGATCTAGCCAATACTCAGCTCTACTTAACTCATCCAACTCCTTAAACTTAATGTACTCAACTCTATTCTTTAGTAACTATTCCATGTATATCTTTTAAAAAGCCTGCAGCTCTTGAGGTATAAGAGGTGGAGCTATGTATACCGTAGCAACTGTAGCAGTAGCAACCGTAGCAATTGTAGTAGCCATTGTTGCCTACTTAACTGACTCCAACATTGTCTCTAGCCAAGCTGGCTAACCTTATTGACCATGTGCAGTATGTCCCAAGTCATTAGAGGTCACATTCTTTGGTTATGCCCTTCTTATGTAATAATCATAGGAGCATGGCTCTTTGCTTCTTCTTTTTTGCTTTGGATAGTGCTACGACTCACCTCCATATCTATAGGTAAGAGAAACATATTATAAACCCCTGCATGTAAAATGTTATGATGTACACATACTATAATGCTCTTATGTAACCTATAGGTTTAGAGGAAAGCCTAAACTAGAGCTCTAATACCACTAAATGTAGCAACCTCTACTCAATCTGTACATTAGACTCGAATAAGGAGCATGCACATATACTGATTTCTAATTCTACTACCTATAAAATCCTATACAAATTAAAACTTTTATTAATTAAATAATTTTTTTACTTATGGAGTTATAAAAACATTAAAAACCATTTGGCATGCTTTACGAGGCAACTAATAGGGTCATTATGTCAATAATTCGATAGCATAATGGCTATACTGGGACACTTTCCTAAATATTTAACTTATTAAAAACACTTCTTTAAAGACATAAAACACATCTCAACTCCAAATGGGTCCTCTTAACCCTCTAAACTCAAAAAAAAAAAAAAAAAGATCCTCAAGCTCAATAGCAAAAAGCATTCGCACATGCAATATCATGAGTTATCACACAATCCATGTGACACAAATAAAGGTTTTAAAATAATATTATTTCAGTAAAAAAACCAACCCATAGTTT
>CANXYI010905311.1:0-18117 GCA_948208565.1 Hura crepitans
TGGAATCTGATGTAAAGAAGGAAACAGCCATTGCTGATATTAAATCTTACACAGCAAAGGAACCATCATCATCTACTGATGACAAGCCGATGATTGCTGATGACATTGTTCCATCAGAGGAGAAGGCCTTAACTATAGTTGCTGATAATATTAGCGACTAAAAGGAGGAACCTGCTGCGACTGCAATTCATCAACATGAGACTACCTCAAATAAAGACACGATATTTGCAGAGAAGATTCTTCAAATTAATGGAAGAATCCCAACAGCAGTTGATTCAGAAACTGCGAATGTCAAAGAAAATCGGACAATTCACGATGGGGATCTTGTTCTAGTACCTGGATTGCCTCCCGTAACGGTGGATTACAGTGAACCAGAAGTTCATGATGCAGAAAAGAATAGTGAACTTGATGCCGCATTCGGAGTTAATGAAGCAGAGAATCGGAATTCGCCAGAGGTAACTGCGTGATGAATATGGTGATGTTCTGATCCGTATCTTGCTTCTTCTGAATCGTTGCTTACACCTATTGGTATTGTTCATAAACAGAAGCCTTATACTATTCAGTTAGATGAGAAGCTTCGATCACGAATGGTCAAGGTTTGCGGTGATCTGGAGCAACTTGAGAATGAAGTTGAACAAAAGCCAGAGGCCAATGATGAAAATGAGGTCGAATCGATTCCTATGGAAGACAATGCGGTGAAAAATGACATTCAATGGTGTCGTAGAACGATATAGAAGCTGCTAACTAATTTAGGATTTCTGTAGCATTGCCATAATCAGATGTAGAAAACACTCTATTCTTTTGATGTGCACCTGTGATTATGCTGGTTTAGTTGCCTTGCCAACGTGGGTAGAACAAGAGCAGGAGGTGAAGCCTCTTGTAGCTATGCTTTTGTACCTAACTTTGATGTTCGTTCGTGATGATGTAGTCTCAAGATCTTCTACTTAAATAATTTGTGCGAATTGAAGCTGAGATTTGGAGTAATTTTAGCAGTCGTCAAATTAAATTACCAAATAAAATAATGAAGAGAGAATAAAATTAATTTTCAGATGTCGATAAGGTCAGTGATATGGTGAGAGGTTAGGGAAGATGATGAGAATGTATGGAGAACACAACACGTAGCAAAGCAGAGCGGCAGCAAAATGCCACGAAACTATGCATCCTAAATACGTGTCTGAACTTCATGATCCCAATCTCCAGTTTCTTGTTATTATACTTCATGATCCCAATCTCCAGTTTTTTGTTATTATATTTAAATACAGCGTTTGTTGTATGGTCTTGTAGGTTTAGTTATTTGAGAAATTTAGTTAGATCAAAGTGTGATATAAATGTCAGGGGCACAGGGAGCACAGCCGCCGGGGTCAAAGACGGCGACAACTTACGAATCGGTGGAGGGAGGAGAGAACAGAACCAAGACAGAGCTGCGTTCCAAGGAGGATCAAGGTATGATTCAGATTGATAAAATTCAGGACAAAGTTCCCGATGCTGCCGGCGAAGGTGGTCCGGTCTTCGGCGCCGGCAAAGATGATGAGAAGAAGGATCTGGGCCTCACAGGCACCGGCCCCGCCTAGCTTAATTTCCTATCTAGCCCTACATATACATATTGTATTTTCTATATGGGGTTTCTTCTATTATTTGGTTATTGGTTTATGATGTATGGTTTTCCTTTGCTTGAGAGTGAGACGTCGGTTTTTTTCTCCTCTAGTGCCTTTGTGAAAGCGGGTGAAGTATTATTACTTTTCTACCCAAAACCCTTATCAACTTGTTTCCCTGGAATAATTTTAATATATACGTTTTATTTGATAATAATCAATTAACTAATATGGAAATTCCAAGTATCCCAGGGCAATTAATATTTGCACTAGGGTGGTGTATTCCTCCGTAGTCTAAAAAAAATTGGGAGGAAAGGAGTAATATTTTTGTCGATTAGGTGCAGGCTTAATGTCGACAATCGCCAATGCCGAAAGCTCTTTGCTTGGACTTGGAGCATGCTGCAACTGTGGTATCCCATCCTTTTCTAAAATTTATGATTGCTGCAATAAAGATGTCTATTGCTATAAGTAACAAAGCAATAATCTCCATCTGATTGCGAGTAAAAAAGTAAAGACCTGCTAGTCTAACCTAGAATGAATACGTGAAGAGAGTTCCTTCTATATATATACATATGAAAGGGTGGAAAATAAAATTTTGAGAAAGAGAGTTGCATTCAAACATGAAAGGGTGAAAAAAAAAGTAATTGGGAAACATCAAATTAAAAATAAAGTAATAAATTTTATATTAGAATTTGCATGAAGTTGAAAGCCGAGGTCCGATCAATGTTTGCCTTGGGTCAGCCCAGTTATTTGATTTTTTTCGTAGAAAATGCTCAATTAATGATTTTTTTTTGACAGTGCTCCATTATGATTTCATTAATCTTTTTTTTTTTTTTCAAGCTCGACTAGAGCAGGATGATGATTCAAAATACTCGATCACATGCTATCACCCGAATGACTCTAGGGTCCTCGCATGAGGACCTCGCCATCGGTGATTTTCATCGACAATTCTTTTTTTTTTTTATCAAATCTTCTTTTATGAAATGATAATTTTTTTATTTTATCTTTTTTATGGGACATTAATTGTTTCCTTTTCATTTTTTTATAAAAATTTGTATTTCGCATCAAATTTTTTTAGTAACAATCCAAAATCGATTTAAAATTTTTTTTTATTATATATTTTTTTAATTTAAATTTTATATTGAAATTGAAGAATCTATTTATAAAATTTATTAAAATAGTAATTTTACACTTAATTGTGATAAATTGATGTAAACTTTAATAATTTATATGGTAGAAAATAGTGAATTTTTTTTTAAGTTATTGAATTGTTCGGTTCGGGTCCTGAAAATTTTCAATATTTTTTCTTTTCACACTTCTTTTTTGTTAGAAGTAAGAAATCAATCAATTCGGGCTAAAAATAGACCAAACTGAACTATATAAATAGAACCGAAATAACCGTATTTTTTAGCAAATCAAATCGAAATAATTGAACAAATTGAACCTTTTATAAATTTTATTTTTTCATAAAAATATCAAAATAACATAATTTTAAACGTCTAAAATGACGTCATTTTAATAATTCAATTGAATTGATCTATTTGATTTTCACTATTAAAAATCAAAACTAAATGTACAAATCAAAAATTTTTTAAAATTGAACCTAGCAAACCGAATCAAATAGATCAAAATAGCTATCAACTCAGTTTTTTACTTCAGTTCAGTTTTGCTCACCCTTAATTTTTTTATAATTTTTAAGTTTTCGAGATGGATTTTTTAGTAAATTTCGAACAATTCAACAGGAAAAAATATTTTATTAATTTTATATTTTTAATTTATTAATTAAATATATAAACAATTATTTTTAATTTGGTCTTGTGTTAAAATTAAATAATCTACTTGTAAAATTTTATTAAAATTATAATTTTACAATTAATTGTGGTAAATTAATGTTAAATAAAATAATTTATAGGGTATAAAATAGTGAATTTTTTAAATTATGAATTCGGGTCATTTGTATCATGCCTCGAAAATTTTCAACAATTTTTTTCTTTCATACTCCTTTTTATATTTTTTGTATTTTCGGGTCATTTTTTAATAAAATCCTAACAATTTGACCCCTAAAAATTTTCAGCACTTTATTTCTTGTCATTCTTCTTTTCTATATATTTCTCTAATTTTAAATTACTCAATTTATTGAATTTAGGATTTAAATTGATAATTTTTATAGCCTACATAAATGATTAAATAAGGAACGAAGATAAATAATACTAAATGTTTAAGATATTTTTATCAAATAAAGGCAAAGGTGCTATCTTGCCTGACTAATTTATTACTCAAAATTGATTTTTCCGAATCAATTATTATTTAATCAAAACTTTTGAAAATTTGAACTTAATATATATATTTATTAACAAGATGGAAACATTATTATAATGTGTGAGCATACAATTTATTCAAATGTCCAGATCAAATAAAAACCTTAAAAATATTTAGAGCAAATCAACTCTAAATTAAATAAGGACCTTATAGAAAATCAACTCCAAGTAATGTAATATTAAGACAAGAAAACGTCTTTGCCTGTTGAATATTAAGGCAAATATGTTTTAATGTTCACAGTTATTTATATATGTGCTCTTTTTCATTTATATATAAAATTATCAATTTTAATAAAAAATCTTATAAAATATACAACTTAAAAATATATTTAATTTAACAATATATTTTCTATTTAGTAAAAATAATTAATAAAATAATTATTCTGACCTTTTTTTCCTTCTTTTAAGACATTATTGACTTTGTTGTACCTTTTTTTTCGATACTTAATTTTTTTAGACTTCATAGAATTTTCTTAATAAATTATATATTATTTATAAATGTATAATTTTCATTTTCTTTAAAATGATTTATATATTTTTTTAAAAAAATGTAGACTAACAATTTAATTAATTAAATTATAAATTGTATTAATTAAATGTAAAACTCTATTTAAATTTTATGCGTAACATATAATAAGAAATTATAAGTAGTAAATGGATCAAGCGGGTCGAATAATACACGAGTTAAAAAATAACGGATTATAAATCTGATTGATGGAATTGAATTGGATAATGATTTAAATGAGTCTTTATTAAACAAGTAATGATCCAAACGAGTTAAACTCTCATACAACATTATTTTTTTAAAAAAATTATTAATAATATACATGCATAAACTAAACTTTTGAGTAAAATTCAAACAATCATATCCAAACTGAATAATTATTGTATTAATTTTATATATCTAATTTATTAATTAAATATATAAAATAATTATTATTTTATTTTAATTTAAATCTCGTGTTAAATTTGATAAATTTATTTAGTAAAATTTTATTAAAATTATGATTTTATATTAATTATGATAAATTAATATAAAATAGAATAATTTATAAGATATAAAAAAAATGAATATTTTAAGTTATGGATTTAATTTTTCGGGTCGGGCCACAACATTAGGTGAAAAGGCCAAAAAAAGACTGGTAGCTCATGATCAAATTTTTTTTTTATTGGTGGATATAGCATGTTAGCTGCCAATGAAAGTTAATTAAAAAGATGTCAATTTTATACCGATATTACATTCAATGCATGAATTTAGTTTTTCTCGAAAACTAATAAATATATTATTTAAAAATTTTAAAAAAAATAAAATTTTTCGAATTATTAGAAATTTATTTTTTTATTTTTTAATAATATCTCATAAAAAGTATAAGTCATAAATAGTAATATGTGGTATTAAAATTTTTAAAAGCGTGAAATCATGTAAATATTTAGCTAAAGTACATTTGAGTTTAAATTTCGCTTTTACCAAGAAAAATTTATAATCCACTTTTTTTTTATTTTTTAATTAGGAGTCAATATAAACTGATTAATCAATTTATTGTCTATTTTTTAAATCCAATACATTACAACCAATTTTTTTAAAAATATAAACAGTAACTAATTAATCAATTAACCACCATCTTTAATTGATTAGCTATTAATAATTAAATAACCATTAAAAGATAATCATATATAATTATTCCAATATAAAGTATAAAAAAAAACCATAACAATATAAATTAAAATTTAATTCAAGGTAATATAAAACAATATAAATTGATAATTTTTATAATCTATATAAATGAATAAATAAGACACAAAGACAAACAGTATTGAATGTTTGACATATTTTTATCGAATAAGATCATATGTGCTATCTTGCCCTGCTAATTTATTACTCAAAGTTGATTTTTTCAAAACATTTCTTATTTAAACAAAACTTTTGAAATTTTGAATTTAATATATCTATCTATTAATAAGATGGAAATAACATTATAATGTGGGAGCATATGAGGTTCAATTTTTCAAATATTCTGATCAAATAAAAAACCTTAAAAAATATTTAGAGAAAATCAATTATAAAATTAAATAAGAACCTTATAAGAAATCAACTCTATGTAATAAAATATTAAGGCAAAATGACATGTTTGCCTATTGAATATTAGGACACACAAATTTCAACATTTTGTGTTATTTATATATGTGTTTTTTAATTTATATATAAAATTGTCAATTTTAATAAAAAAATCCTTACAAAATTTTCTATTTAACTTAGCATATATTTTCTATTTAGCAGAATATTTTATTTAATGTTCGAATTTTTTATTTAGTAATATATATTTTAATTTAATAAAATTTTTATTCTTAATAAAATTTTGAATAAAAATTAAAATAATAATAATATTTTAATTTTAAAAATTCTCTTTCATATGATACTCATGGATATTCGCTATTCTTGATTACGGGTATGCAAATAGTAGGTTTGGCTTAAAATTGAACTGAAAAAATCAAATATCGAATTTTAAAATTTTTAGAATCGAACTGCACTATACCTTTTTTATAAGGCTTGAATCAAACAAACCGACCTTTAAGTAGAATCGAATTGACTAAAATTTTATATATTTTTATTTTTTATATATAAAAACTCCAAAACAACATCGTTTTGAAAATTTTGATCGATTCGATTCTTTTAATTTTTCCCTTCCAAGATTCAAACCAAATCTATTAACCAAAATCACAATCAAGAAAGAACGAAATCAATTAATATTATTTATGAAAATATTATATAATTTATATTTTACTACCTAAGCACAATTTTTTTTCTATGACCTTAATAAGTCATGTTTGAATATTAATCTTATATAAATTATATAATTTTTTTTATAAATAATATAAATTTTGTTTTATATTTAAGACAAATATTTTTTTATAAATTAATTATTTAATTATGTAAATGAGTTTAAATAGTGATTTCTAGTAATTAATACTCGAATTCGATACAGATAATAAAATTAATACCCACACTTTCCTATTAGAGTTGTAGCTGATTGGTCACTTAAAATTAGATGACTTGCTTCCATTTCTAATACTAAGCACTATTAAATAAATTAAAATCATTAATATAGTTTTAAATATTAAGATAATTATGTTTGTTAACAATTTTTATATGGTAAAATATATTTTTGAAAATGTATAAATGGAAAAAGTGATCTATCCACGGGATGTTTATAAATTATACTTTCTAACAAAATAAAAAAAATCCATCCAACATATTATCTGTTTCATATTTTACATAACCCGAAAGGGTAAAGAGTCTAATACTTTTATTTTTTAATGAGATAAGAAATAAAAGCTCATTATTATCAATATAATAAAATAAAGTTAACACAATCAAAGTAGTAAATTTAGTAATATCTTTTACTAAATACAATAATTTTTATTTAAATTATTATACTTTAATAGAATACTTTTTTATATAACATATCAAAACAATGTCAATTGAAAAATTTGACTGACTTGATTTATTCAATTTTTATAATTTAATAATTAAATCAAAATCATATAGATTAAATTTTTTTAAAAATTGAATCGAATTAGCAAAAAAATGATACAGACCGATTAGAATAGGTTAGATTATTTCGATAAAATCAAATCAAAATCAAATAAATTAAATTTTTTTAAAAATCAAATCAAATTATCAAGATAAATTAATACAAATCAATTCAGATCAGACTTCTTTTATTCACTTCTAATTTTAATTAAACGAAACTATCTATTTATAACCATAAATATATAAATTATTAAAAGAACTTTCATGCAAAGACCCTAGCAAGAGCCATCACCCGACGGCAAAAATTAGATTTGAGTACTACAAACTGACATGAAACCACAAATGTTGCCTTGGTTGCAACACCGTGTCAACGCCACTTTATGGTTATATTTAAAGTAATCTTAATTGCTAATATTTTTTTGCATGTATCAATTTGAAACAAAAATGCATTCGGAGTGCGACGCCCCAAGTACAATTTCGCGTTTGAATTTTAATAAGTTTATGTATTATGCCAAACTCTTATTGGCATTCATGATCAAAAATAGATCTACAGTAACAATTACTGCTAAAATTTATGACCAGTAAGGGGACACAACTACTATTACTGCTTAAAAAAGCAATCACATCTCAGAAAGATGGGACAAAATTTTCCCTCAAAAAAAAAATGAAAGAGATGCCCATCTTTCAACGGCAGAAACAAAATTGAAAAGAAACAAAATACAAACCGCCAAATAAAAAAGGCAAACATGTTTGCCTTAAGCTAAGCTAATAGCAAATTGCATAATGGTAAATGACAAAATACCTTTTGTCAGTTCCAGCACCACTTCCATTTTCCTAAGTTTCATGAAACATCGTGTTCATTCACAATGGCAGACTTTGTGAACCACGCGTCAGTTCCTCCTTTGATCTTTTATTAGGGATAGAATTCGCCAATCTGGAAGACACAAAAATGTAATTAAAGAAATTAAAAGCAATACTATAAAGAAGCAAATCTTTAACATACGTTCTTGATAGTTCGACAATGAGAAGTCTAATTATGTCTGCCAGAACATTGTCATTCAGAAAATAAACATAATTAGCCTCTTCGTAGGAACTAAGCAGCGAGCTTAAAATTATACAATCATGAATGCATGAATTTTGTGCTTTGACTGTTTGGCCCTAATTTCCTATACCTTTTTCTATTAAGCTCCCGTATTACCTTTTAGATACGTTAAACACCTTTTCCAACGATACACACACACACTGTAAAAGTTCTTTCAAAAAATGACGAAAATAATTGGTCAACTTGTCAAACCGCCGTCCCATCCACAATCTGTAACAAGTGACCATATTTTTGCAAAGCATGTGTGCAATTTGAAGCTGGAAAATCCAATACACGTTTCAAAATAAATGCAAAGTTGAACATACAACTGTCTTGGATTCGGGCAATAAAAGTTGAGCAGAAAGACTGAAAGATTAATCTTATGGCTCTTACTAGCAACCAAATAAAAGGCACCAGCACATAACTCAAAGGTACTAGCACAAGGAAGTTGCTTGGTCCTATCAACTTTAAGTTGGACCTCACTAATTCCTTCGATGACTTCCAACTTGTATGCTGAAAGTCATCAAATTCACAAATTTAGATAATTACTCAAAGTTGAGATGGGCAAGCAACTTTCCGAAGTTAGCAACGGAAGCAAATATATCAACCCAAAAAAATGGACCTTCTCCAATGTTACCTCGGTGAGTTGGCACGCTTCTGCTGTTGCTGATTTGCAAAATTAGATACAGCGATCACAGGTTCAACTTCAGCATCCTGTTAATCATTTTTTAATCATGCAATAGATTAAACCAGTATTCCAGGCAAACGGAAATTGGTATTTCAACATATCCCCCCAAAACAAAGGCATTGAACAGTTATTCCAAATATGCATGTTTAAGATATCATTCAAGGTTTAGCTTGTCCACTTAAAAAAGATTATTAGTTTTTAATAAGAAAAGAGAAGGTTAAAAACCAACCAAAGACTAGATTTGGTTACAAAAGAAGGTTTCTGATTCAACATGGGAGTACTTGGATAATGGGTAGAAACAAGGGTCTGACCACCAAGTTCATACCTTTAACACAGGAAAAATGGAGCCGGCACTAGGCAGCGTTAGCAGACATGAAGCCAGCTCACACCCTTGGCTGTTTTAGCTCTCACACCTTGGTGCAATGCAAATTCCATTATTGAGTGGTTTCCCTCCAGATAACGAATACCCCTCATCTAGACATTCTTGCCCTCATACCCTTTATCCAAGCACCACCTATGTTTTTGGACAAATAAATCAAATCAACTACTGACAGCATCATTAAAAATTCCCCACCTCAGGAGTCCGTTCTTCAGTTGAACCATCTTCTGGCACCACTTCATTTGATCCAGGATTGACAGTGTCCCATAGGAATCCATTATCATTCCTCAGGGATAGCTTATCGAAATCATGGTCTACCACCCCAGAATTAGGAGCAATGTATGCAGCATATTTATCTGAAAACATAATATAATCAACAACAGAGTATTTGCTAATATAGATCATTCTTTATAACCCAGCGAAACAGGTAAAAATAAGAAATAAGCCTACAACTAGTGCACATTTAACTCAGACATATATCTTCGTTAAAGATCGCTAAACATATGCATAGACCACCTATCACCCACATCCTTATCGTGTTTCTTAGTTGCATTGGCTAAAATAAGGTAGAAAAAAGTTCAGACATATTCGAATATCCTAACTAGCTAACAATATAAAAACTCCCTGAAGGAACTATTTTACCTGCCAAGCTGTGAAGGGCATTCTCAGCTGCTTGCTGATGAGCATCCTTCCTGGTCTTACCCATACCAACACCTATCTTTTCACCAGTGAATAAAACCTGAACAAAAATCAGTTGAGCAAATGAGTTTGGTGGAGTCCAGAAAACAAAGATATTCAAAATTCTCTTTTAGGAGGAGAGTAGAAAAGCATGAATATCAGATTGTTTCAGAGCTTTCTCGTTAAGTTGAAGAGAGAAAAAGAAACTTTTACTGAGAAGTATCATCATTAAGTCAAACATACATAAATATAACTGTCATTCTAGCACAGCAACATCCAATTAATCACAAATAGAATATCAGCCTCTTACAATTCCAAAATATAACTATCATTTCAAGTACAGCAACATCAAGAGACAGGGCATCTGTTTTATTCACATCTCTTATTGATTCAGTACTAAACAGCAATAACATAAAGGAAAACAAGAACTTGAGGGAAAAAAACATTGGTGAGGAAATCTAACTACAGATTTTAATTATATTCAGCTCATTTTAATATTAAGTGCAAAAACTGTTAAAGCCAATCAACTCTTCATGTCAAACTAAGGGAAAATTATCATTCTCTGAACAACTTAAAGATAGCAAAACTGTTACGTTTGCCTACCAAAATATATATATATATATATATATACTGGACTTCAAGTAATATATTTATATATTTAACCACATTAGTAGAAGATCCATCAACTTCACAAGAAATTAGTACATTTTCAAGATGCATAAGAAGATATTTAACTCCCAGGTTTTAAATTGCACACACAACAATACATAATTACACATAAAATGTTCAAAGAATGAGCAACTTAAGCAATTATATGAAATAGCAGGAAAACGCATTTTTAACTGACCTCAACAGAAAATTGCAAATCCTTACTGGTGCTCACAACAGATCTGAACTCAACCTGCATATACATTGCAAACCTTAGAAAAATTATATAAAAAGGAAAAAGAAAAATTAGGCCCTTAACCAATAAGTACCTTCGAGTTGCATCTCCGTCCAATTTCTTGCAGCACTGCAATGGAAAGGTGAGATGGTAGAGGGTTTATTTTCACAGATTCAGTTTGAAATTCCCTGCTACTAGATGATACATGATTCTGAGAATCACCGCCTTCTGCAAGAAAATTTGATAAGCCATAGCAACCAAATAAATGCACAATTTGAGAATACCAATAGCATGAACTGAATTTTTAATAGACGTCATCTATGATGATGCCCCCTCTGGCTTGAGAATAACAACACCGTTAACTGGTGCATAATTAGATGGCACTGGCATGGTTTACTCAAATAGTATAACATGGCTAATTTAATAGAGAACTTGAATTAAAACATCAACTTCTTATCCAGCTTCAAACATCATCAAATTGTAAAGGTGAATGTTTGTCTTCATACACTACTTATCAACTACTCAATGATCATTGCATAGACATTGGTTCCAACAAATTCTTTACAAGGCACTAAGTAGCACCTTTTGACCCACAAGGGTTCTCAACAGGGCATGGATGCTTTGCATTTAGGATCACATCCCATGAGATGACTTTATGCTAGGGATATGCACTTCACCTAGTGACCTCTTACTTTGTTGTTTTCATGTGTCCCACAACATGCTTGAAAAGTTATAACAGTCTTTGTCAATTGAATATTCCTGAGTATAACTGAAAAGATCAATGCTACAAATAAAATTTAACCATCTAAACATGCATACAAATCTAAAGCAACTCTAACTCAATAAAAGCCTTTAGACATCTCTCACATCTTTATCTGTCCCAACCCTACATCCACTACCAGACTGTACCATATTTTCCAGAAAACTTGCTCTTTTTGTTATGTTTTTTCTTTGGACATAAAACACTCTTTTAGCCCTTATTTTCCTGACTTCTATTATTCATTCAAAAATTCAACCACGTTTGCAAGGATAATTGGATAGTGTTTGATATAATTTTCAGATGTGGCATCTTAATATCAAACTCTAGAACAATATAAACTAGTTCTTCTGTGCTCAGGCAAACACTTCTGATTCTTTTTGTGCCTTGAGACTCGGGAATAAAGAGGCCACAATGGACAACCTTGAATCCAACAGATTGTACCTTTTTTTATGCCATTTGAATATTGTCTTGTAAAAGCTCAATTTCGTTGTTAGTTATATAAAATGAGAAATCATGATTCCGCATAAAGATTTGCAAGGTGGCCTATGAATTTCAACACTTTCCACACCTTGAGCATGCCTAACCAAGATTCAGAATACTAGCAATTAAAAAATTCACATGCCTAGTGAATGACTTCCAGGAGGAAGATTTTGTTTGTGCGTGTCATGTCCAGCAATAGCCTGCGAATGATCAAAATCACTCATTTAGAATTTTTTGACCTTGAAACTAGCAAATCCAGAAAAAAAATAATAATAAAGTGCATCTCAACGAACCACTTCTTCCCTCCCATGTGATGCATGCAAGACTGAACTTGTGGAAGCAGACTGTGTATTATTAGGAAATGGATTCAGTTGTGTCCGCGGCTTATCAGATTTTTGTGAATCACTCTCCTGGCTAAATCCTGAAGTTCGATTATGCGCCCTGCTGCTGATTTCTTCCTCCATCGAACAGCCTCCTTTTGGCTGTGTAGGTGTCAGTTGTATTAGTGCAGGTACCCTAGGGAGAAGTGGAGGTTGACCTGGATTTTGGTTTCTTAAATCTCGTCTCATAGGAGCTCCAAGCAAACTAGGTTCTGAAATATAATCGTACCAATTGAGAACTATAACAAGCTATTCAAATATCATGCATCATGTCTTTGTTTCCAAGCATGAGTAAGTAAAAATAACAAGACAATGTTCATACTTTGTGAAAGAGTGACTGATGTTGAAGGCATGGGTCCAACAACACTTGGAATCATTGCAACAGCTGGCCGGTTGCTTTCAGATCTCAACTCAGGGCTATTGATTGTAGAATGACCAACGGAGTCAGTGGCATTCTTCTCATCCTGAAAAATAATCAAATTGAGAAAGCAAAAATAACATATCAAGTTACAGAAAATATTGGGAAAAGGATTTGTAAAGGCAGATCTTATAAATTATTCTCCATCAATTTGTTACAGAGAATGTCACAAGATACATGAAGCGTCTTCATTCAGCAAAGAAATCAGGTAACATTTTTCTCAATTAATTCCAAAAGAGTACACAAACTCACCCCATGGTTCAATCTTCGTTCAACTTCAACACCACTCATTCCTTCACTAATGGGAGCATTATTATTACCATTAGGAACAAAACCAGCATCCTACATCTCAGAAAGAACAAATCTTAAAAATTTTAAATAGAAGCAGAATGCAAACTTGACCAGCGTAGAAGAAAAAAAATACTTAGTTCAAATACCTCAGACATCATGTAGTTGCTCACATCAGGAGCAGGAGGTAAACTTTTCACTTCATCTTCATAAAAGACTTCAAAG
Source organism: Hura crepitans (assembly GCA_948208565.1). Lineage (NCBI taxonomy): Eukaryota > Viridiplantae > Streptophyta > Magnoliopsida > Malpighiales > Euphorbiaceae > Hura > Hura crepitans. Next base: position 13,703 of record CANXYI010905311.1, read on the forward strand.
ATTCTTCTTATTAAATTTTCATCAAATTCTCTGCAAAATAGACCATATTACAGTTAAGAAATGTCACCAAGAATAATAAAACATGCATCGCTAGATAAAATGATTTTGATTATATGACAGCCCTTACTTGAAAAAACAACCCCTGACATTGCATGCAACATTTCTTGCCACACATAGGACAGGAACAGCATTTGCTATCTAAAAAGTGAATAAGAGAATTTCAATCAGTAAGAAAAGAATACATATTAATAAATCAGTAGATAGATGAAACATCTAGATTCAAGTACCTCTGCTTGAGGAGCATAATAAGGAGTAAATGCAGGAACTACATGCACTCGCGGTTGATCCTTCTCTTCCCAAACCTTTGACCGATCATCAATTACCATTGCCATTTTTGGATGGCACGTGCCATCCTGAAAGACACTTGACAAGGATTTCCTAGAACCTGGCATGGATTATAGAATGATTTAAAATCAAGCAAAAGGCATAGAAGCAAACATAACAAAATAACACAGTTGAAAAGCACTACTTTTGTTCAATGTTTGTATCACCACTAAAATCTGTTTAAAGATTTGCATTTAAAGCACTTTCATATTAGATGATAAATAAAGAAAACCTAGAAATGATTTTCACATAATAAGTCACAAGAAAAAGTCAACTTCATTCCTATTACAGACAACTCAGGCCACAGCAAAGCACCAATAAACTAAGAAAGTCAACTAGCTGATTTCATGTCAATCATAGGCAATTTAAACAAGGTTTCAATAAAGCAAGAAAACCAAAATAACCTCAAAATGCAATAGGTCTTTTACTTGCCAGATTTAACACAAACAACACGGTCCTGCAGCTGCTTTGAAGCTATCAAATGGGATTCTGGGTCCAGAAGCCTCCACATTTCTAATGCATAATCTCTTTCAGCCATTGTACAGACATAAACTTCAAACCTTTTGCGTCCTTTGGCAGTTAAATAACTTCGCAAATCCTCCCAGGCAAGCCTCATCCTCACAAGCACACTGGTATCACGAACCTAATCAAAGAAAACACAAACAAACATTTAAAAAGATGACCATTGCTATGCAACTTTGTTAATTACACACTAATAACAAATTATGTGTGAAGTTCTTCAATAATTGTTGATAAAAAGCACTCTTCTAACATAAAAAAAAATTAAAAATTCAGTAGTTGTTGGCAATTTCATTCCCTAAAAAAATGAGAGAGAAAATCCTTAAAAATAAGAATCTAGGGTTCATACACCTGTGGTACTTCCAGTAGTTTTTGGCAATCTCTATTTGCTCCTCAGAAAATTGACAAGTATGAAGATTACAATAGATGGTCAGTGCATATAACTAAGTAATGGTGGGAGGAAGATGGAGATGAATGCTATGATCAATCTATTTTCCTTTTATTCCCCAAGGCAATGGGAAAAGATTTGCAAAACAATGGAGACTTGTCTTTATATTTTACATATGATAGAGGTTCCATGTGACCCATAAAGAGCACAGAATATAAAACCAAGAGGATTAAAATTACAAGCTAGAGGAAGAACTTCTGTAAAATGCATCAGATATCAAACATTAAATAATATCAACATCCTTTTTTCTTTACAATCATAAAATACACCTAACTATAACCCTTTTCTTTTCACCAAAGGCATTTTACATAATCATCCTAAGTAAAGAGCATAAACACAGGAACAATTTCAACAAAAAAGATCAAAAAGCTAATACCTCAGGATTTATGCGTGTGAGGACAATATTTCTATTTTGCAATCTAATCACAGGTCTAACAAGTTTTTCATGGGCTTCAGATAATGCTGGAACCTCCTCTAACTGAACTTTGACAAGTTTGCCATTATCCATAACATAATCACTCTCTGTGTACTGCTTCAATAGCATCCTGTCATCCATGTACCGTTTCAACTCAGCAGACATTCCAGATATCCTAACCGGATCAGTCTCACGTGCAATCCAACCCCTGAGAGCTTCAATTCTATCCTCAAACGACTTCATACTGTTAGCAACTATAAGTGTCTCATCAAGATCAAACACAATAGACAGGCATCGCAAATTGAGCATGCCTGAACATGAATCGTAAAGACCTTTTGAAACCGCAAAACACCAAAAGCACGGAAACTTCTTCTGCTTACTCGGCATTGCCACTAAGTGTATCTCCTCATTTCCAACCAACACAACAGCCGTCTGTAATAATAACAAAATCAAAGCCATCACATTCTCAATACTCAACGTTCACAATCCAAAAGAATAAACAACATGGTGCATTGATCAAGCAAATGAACTTAAATTCAATCAAATTGAGCACGGAAGAGAAACCGCAGTTCCTCTAAATAAAATAGACTGAAATTTAACGAAACAAACTTCAAAACGAAGTGATTACGGCGAAGACCTTGAACTCATAGAAGCAAGAGGCATGAAGGTTGATCAAATGAGGCTGCTCATTAGGAGAAGATGATTCAAGCTTACAACGAACAGAGAAGGAAGAAACTGTTTGTAGAATAGACAGAGGAGGACAACGCTCGCTTTGTGAGATACGGTGGATCCGTATCTCGTTGTTTGGGAACTGGAAATTCTGGTCCATCACCGGAATAGCGTCCAGTTCACCTAAACAGAGCTCACCGTGATAAACAACGGATTTAAACCCTAAACGACTCATTTATGATCACTGGTAATTTGAAATCAAAGGCACGAAAATGAAGAAATAATGGTTGGAGAGAAATGCGAGGAATTGAATAAGAAAATTGCGGGAAAGGAATTATCAGCTGTTTTTTCTTTTTCTTTTTTTTCTAATTTTTCTCTCTATTTTATCACACTTCTCTCTATCTTCGGCCCCTTAGGCCTCTTTGGGCTCTCTCGTCTTCCCCTCTCCCTCGCTCAACCGGGATTTCAAACGGAGTGGTGGGGATCTCTTTTTATAGGCGAAAAGGCTGGGTAATTTAATACCATTAGTTTTTTACTTATTTACAAAAACACCTGATCGTATGGACGGTTTGCCTAGCCTAAGGGTAATTGAGAGGGGATGCGACAACTCGTGGTACACGTGGCATTTGACATCCAAGAGAAAATAAGGGAGCCAACTTTTGAGCCGTTGGATGACTCTTTGCTCCCACATTATGTGGTATCTTACTATTTTATCCCATCCGCCAAAGCATAAGTGCGGATTGAAATCAGAATAGAAATCATATGATAATGGTTATCATTCCAACGTCGAATTAAAATCATATTTTTTTAAAATTATGTTTAATTTTAAAATTAAATAGAGTGTTGTTACAGTCTATGGATACGCATTTAGATCAAGCGTTTGATGGTATGCATAAATTTACATAGTTGGATTAAGGTATGAATTTATTATATGCTTGATCCAACGGTACACATGAACGCACCAAATCATGATCCAATTAAATATGTAATAAATGAATGAGTAAATTTTATTTTTTTAAAAAATATATATATAGCAAAATATTAATATTTCGATTCATACTTACTCTTTGCGCTTCATATGTAAAATATATATACAAATTTATATATTGAGATAATAAATTTTGTTATATGTATTTACAATAATTATGAATATAAATTAAAATTATTTTTTATCCGTAGAATTTAATAAAGAAAATAAATTTTTTAAATTGTAAAACTTATTATGTTGAAAATGTACTATTAATGAAAATTTATTTTATTTTATTTTAACATAATCGACTAAATGAATATTAAAAGTAAAAATGTTATTGTACGAAAATAATCTCTATTTATTTTTCTTTTATCAATCAAATAATTTAATAATGTAGTATAATTGAAATACTATATAATAAATTGATAATATAGTATAATTCAAAAAAAATGATGATGGCAATAATAATTCTAAATAAAACCGTAATGCCACATGACTATTTAAATTTTTTATTTTGACAAATTTGAAATGGACATGAATTATTAAAGAGATGAAGAAGCAAATTATAATCTAATGGACAATTATTATACTATGTATTTATAGATGAGTCATATTTAATTGTATACGGGTATTAAAAGTTTTGAATTATTAAATTACCATTACATTATTATATTAAAAATTTTGAATCATTAAACTACTATTGTTTTATTTTTTGGAGATATACATTATATATATTATTTTAATTATTGATAAGGCTTTAACTTATCATGATCAGTGCGTTCAGCCCGTAAGGCCCATTTCGTTTTAGGAATTTTTAGGTCTTGAACCCATTTATTTATGTCCATACATATAGAAGTCATCCCTAAATTAAGGACCAGCTACCTACCACAAGAGACATTATAAATAAAGGCATTTACTACGCTTCAAATGCAAGTGGTTTTCAATACTAATGTTACTCTGCTCAAATTCTTTCTCATCTCTAACTTAAGCATTAGAGTGCTTTACTCGGG
>CANXYI010905360.1:0-12403 GCA_948208565.1 Hura crepitans
AAATAATCCAATGATGTTACAATCTAATACTCAAATATTTTGAATAACCAATGGCTTTGGAATCAGAATTTTTCGAGTTCGGGAAATATTTTTAACCAATTTTTAGGACACAAAATGTATAAAATTTTTCAGTTATTATCGTATTTTACGCTTGAGATTTTAGAAGGATTTAGGGCTTGGATTGATGGAATTTTAGGGACAAAAATGGGGGAAAAGCTAACATTCCTATCGGTTATAATAATTTTTTGAATGAAGGAAAAATAATTTTTATGGAAAAGGTATAAATAGGTGAAGTTTTCACTCCCCCCATTCATACCACACAAACACACCTCCACCCTTGTCCTCCACTAAAAATTGACACTCGCTTCCTCCTATTTTATTTGCTTTTTTCTTCCTCCACAAAGCCACCAACTCCACAAGCTTATACTCGATTTGAAGAGGGTCCTGAGATAAGTCCATGCACACTAAAATCATTGGTAACGGTAGAGCATTTTGAGAGAAAAATTGAAAAGATTCCTGAGGGTGAATAGTAACCTCGTCACTCTCAGGTTTTTATTTTATGCTAATTTTATTTCTCATAGGTTTCTTGAGTGTTATAGAGTAATATATTTGCTCAAAATATTTTTTTGATGTTTGTATTAATTTTTTATTTTTGTACCCTTTTGTATTCATAGGCGATACGTCGACCCGAGCCTCTCGAGGTAAAGAGAAGGCCTAAGCTAGCTTTAGGCATCTTGTATGACCTTGTACTGTATGTGTAATCACCTTAAATTGTGCAAACTTTGCATTTAAAATGTTATGTGAATTATGTTCATATTAGTAATAAATGGAATTAAATACCTAAAAATAAAATAAATGCTATAAGTAGAAATTTATGATGAATGACATTACGCAAGCATGATTTGTGATGGTTTAGTGTGATTGAGTGATGAAATTACAATAATGTTGATATTAAGCTTATAAATGCATTATGTGAGTTCAAAACTAATTATGCCATGTTGTGTGCCATGTGCCTAGGGATTTGTGCATATGGTTCATTTAATCAAGATTTTGATTTTGTATGAGATTGTATGCTATATGAAATATGTGTGTATACTAGAAGTAGCCGAATGCATTGTATGACCCTATCAATCGATTTAGGCATGTTTAGATTTTATCATGTATACCGTCAATAGAATTGAATCAAGTATTAATTTGTCAATTATATCACACGGTATTAATCAATTTGATAGACATGGCATGGGAATAATTAGATCATGGTAATAAATGTACCTGTAAATGATCATGTACCTTTAAAGAAGCTTATGGAGCTTGTATGACTAAAATGATGCATAAAAAACTTAAATGGCTATTAAACCCAAAAATTGCTTTCATGAGTGTAAATGTCAATGTAAAATAATGTAAGTGATAAAATGAAGATATATGTGTTATAAATGCATGATGATAGAATGTATAACCATTTGAATATAAATATTAGAAAATGCCATGTAATGATTGTTTAAATTGATATTTGGGTATTGATTGGCATAATGATATGTTTTTGTGATCCGATACCATTACACCTAAGAAGCGGATCCTATGGGTAATAATGGACATCGATAAGCCTAAGTTGGCCAAGTGCATACATGTAGGCCATGCAAAGGTGCAATGAGGCCAATGGTGATTTTAAGTATTATAATAATATAAAAAGTGAAATTGGTTAAAATGACATATAATGACATGTTTAATGATGCTTATATAGTTAGAAAACCTAGTTTGCGTAATTTGACCAATCAACTAGGATTGTAGCGACTGGTAGCATAACTTTGATTATAAGACCTATGGGTTATTAATTTTCGTGCCAATAGGCATAAGAGTCTACAGGCCTAAGTTTGATTACTCATCTATGGATGTGAGAGCCTTCAGGTCTAAGATTATATGTCGATAGGTATGAGAGCCTTCGAGACTAAGATTTACATACCTAAGGGTATGAAAGCCTTTGGGCCTAAGTGTTACGTATCTATGGATATGAAAGTCATTAGGCCTAAGTGATATGTATCTATAAATGTGAAAGCCTTCAGGCTAAAGTATAAGTACCTATGTGTATAAGAGCCTTCGGGTGTAAGTAATTCTATTATCTAGTCTTGGTTAGTTGTCTTATTAATATGGGCATAAGTTAAACAAATCAAAATGACTAAAAAATGCATACATTAGAATTATATGTTAAATGGAATTTCTACATGACATATGGATATAAGTATGCCGAATGACATAAAAATGGTCGTAAGGTGTTCAATTATAAGTATTAACTTTCATATGGCTACAAATGATGTAATTATGATTATGATGTGCATATACAAGTTTATGAGTGAATAAGGGCAGTTATGATCGAAAAACATATATGTCATTATTCTTTAAGCGTATGATTAAGGTATGGTTGCTTACATGCTATTTCAATGATGTTATGACATATGTTGTGCTTTATAGCCTATAAATGATTATTATATTATGTTTGTGATTTTTGGAATGTTTGATACCTAAAGGCATGATTATTGCATGAAATGTGCATGTTTGCATAAAAGACACTAAAATTGCATGTTTGTAATATTAAATCTAAAAATGCCTAGTGTGTATATATGGGCATGCTAAAACTAGACTTTTTACAAGTTAAAGTGATTACACCACTAAGCGAAAGCTTAGCGTATAGCTTGTTTGTGATGTATAGGTAACAAGGTAGTAGATTAGAGCTAAAGCTTTTACAAATCAAGAGGCACAAAGATTACTCCTACATAGGTGTTTTTGCACTTTTCATTATAGTCAATGTGATTTAAATGAAATGGTTAATAGTTCTTGTACTTTTGTGATCCCAGAGAAATTTGGTCTAATCTATGTTTTGTAGTAGGGTTTTTGTGCTCAAATATTATAACTATTGACTTTGGTTTTTCTGCTTCTCGCATGTTTGTGTATGGATATATGAGTTTGCATGTGAGAATGTTGACTGTGGAGAGCCTGAGGCACACTATGTTTTATGATGTGTTTGGAGGGTTAAAAGTACCTAATGGGTTGGTGATGCGATTGTTGATCATATAAAAGTGTTTTTTAAGCAAGTAAAAATTTTGGAAAGTGTCTCGATACATCTATTATGTTGTTAAATTTTCAACACACAATATTGACTCGATATGTGTGCCAAAATGGTTTTTAATGTTTTATTTCATATTTAAGGTAAAAAAATGTTTTCTTATATAAAAGTTTTAAATATAAATTATTTTTGAATAACATAATTGGATATCATTTTGCATGTGTGCATACCCCATTCAGGTTCGGTGTATGAATCTTGCAGAGGGCAGCACAGTTAATTGTATTAGAGCATCCAGTTGGGGTTTCCTTTTGACCTATATGTTGCATAAGAGCACTTAGGGAGTTATAGTACGTTTACATCAATTGCTATTACATATGTGGCTTATAATCTATTTCTATTGCCTATAGGTACATGGTGTGAATAGTAATGCTACACCTAGTGAGGAAGAAGGGGTAGAGAGTCATACTCTTTCTGTCTTTGGATAAGATGAGGTAAAACCTGAGTATGTGACTTCTAGTGATGCTAGGCATGTTGTTCTTGGATAGTAAGGTCCACCCACTTGGTTAGAGATGATGTTAGATTCTATCAAGTAATCTATTGTGGCTATTGTAGTTGTTAACACGCAAGCTATTCCACCTTTAGTGCCATAAGAACAGCCGACATTCTAGAGGACTTATGTAGAGAGGCTGATTAAGAATGGGGTTAAATTCTATAAGAGGGAAAAGTCAGATGAGTTCAGCAGATCTGAATGCTAGTTAGACCAGATGATTTATATTATATAGTAGTTGTGATGCCCATAAGATGAGTATGTTGCATGTGCCACCTCAATGCTATCTGAAGAAGCAATAAAATGGTGAGAAGTGATCATTGAACATAAGACAGCTATAAATATAACATGGGATTTCTTTTTAAAGGAATTCAAGTGAATAAATGTCATTGAGCTGTACTTAGATTAGAAATATCGGGAATTCATGGATTTTAATTAGAGACACAGAATAATCTTTGAGCATGAGAAGGAATTTGCTCAGTTAAGCTAGTATGTAAAGGCAGTGGTAGCAATAGAAGAAGACTGCTCTAAGAAGTTTGAGAAAGGGTTAAACTTAGATGTCATGCAATAAGTTGCTTTTATGAAGATCCGAAACTTTTAGCTTTGGTAGCATCCTATCAAACTATAGAAATAGTGAATGAGCTAAAATAAAAGTGAGACAACTTCAAGAATAGATCATTTAGGCATGGGCAAGGTAGTTCTAGGTATACATCTAATAAGAAGCATAAGAGTGGTCATTCCAAGCATTATTTGGGTAAGCAGTCAAACATATCATAGAGGTCGGGACAAGGTTGTAGAGCACAGACTTGAGCACAAACTCAAACTTTAGGTTCTCTTAAATCCACTGTAGGTAGTACTATAACACCTACTTATGAGACTTTCCATAAGAGACATCTAAGGGTATGTTAGAGACTCATACTAGGATTATGCTTGGGTTATGGCTTTAGATATGATTTGTAGAAAGATTGCCCAATGAGACCTTATGTTCTTTCACAGAAGTAGGACATGAGAGATATAAGAAGCAAAGCTGAGGCTAGTCAGAAAGACAAGACAGAGAGTAGAGCTCTAATGAGACAATATGGTATATGAGCTAAAGAAGAAGCAGAGGCTATTAATGTTATAGCGGGTACATTCTAAATCTTTAATTGATGAACTTTAGCTCTAATAGACCCCGAGTCCATACATTCTTACATTTGTACTACATGGGTTTTAGATTGGGGTTTAGAACCAGATAACCTTGGCTTTGACATGATGGTTAGCAATCCTACAGGATAACATGTTATAGTAAGTAAAGTATATAAAGATTGTCCATTGTTAGCACAAGGATAAGTCTTCTCTATAGATCTCATTAAATTGCCATTCATTGAGTTCAATCTTATCTTAGGCATAGACTGGTTGTCCAAGTATCACGCCATGATGGATTGCAAGAAGAAGAGGATCACATTACAAGCTAGTAATGGGTTAGAAGTGATAGTGTTAGGTGACAAATCATACTACATGACTAATGTAGTGTTAGCTACTGTGGCTAGAAGGATGATGCAAAAGGTTGTGAAGCCTTTCTTGCTTATATGGTTGACACCACAAAGGGAATGACAAAAGTTAATCAAATCCCTATTGAGCAGTGTTTAGGGATGTTTTCCTCGATGAGTTACCCAGTTTGCTAGTAGAATAGGAGTTAGTGTTTAGGATTGAGGTGATGCAAGGCATAGTACCAGTTTCCATATCTCTGTATAGAATGACCATTGTAGAGTTAAAAGAATTAAAGGTACAGTTGCAAGAGCTTCTAAGTAAGGGTTTCTTCAAATAGAGTGTTTCACCATGGGGAGCATTGATTCTGTTTCTTAAGAAGAAAGATGGTTCTTTGAGACTTTACATGGATTTTAGAGAGTTAAACAGAGTCACCATCAAGAACAAGTATCCTATCCCATGAATCGATAAACTTTTTGATCAGTTTAGCGGGGCAGGTGTCTTCTCTAAGATTGATCTACGATATGAGTATTATCAATTGAGAGTAAAAGAGGTAAACATACACAAGACGGCTTTCAAGACTATATATGGTCACTATGAGTTCCTAGCGATGCCTTTCGGGTTAACTAATGCACTAATGGCATTCATGGACCTTATGAATATAATCTTTAGGCCCTTTCTAAATCAGTTTGTGGTGGTCTTCATAAATGACATTCATATGTATTCCAAGAACCTAAAAGACCATGAGAAGTATTTACGGATGGCTTCACATATTTTGAGGGATGAAAAAGTATATGCAAAGTATAGCAACTATGAGTTTTAGCTAGAGGAAATAGCATTTTTGGGGGCATATAACATTGGTAAAAGGTATAAGGGTTATTCTTAGTAAGATTCAAGTAGTCATAGAATGGAAACCACAAAGGAATGCGATTGAGATCAAGAGTTTCTTAGGTTTAGCTGGCTATTATAGAAGGTTTGTCGAGGGGTTTCCTTAGTTGTAGCCCTTATGACACATCTTTTAAGGAAAGATGTGAGATTTGAATTGGATAGCAACTGTCAAAATAGTTTTAACAAGCCTAAGACTAAGTTAATAGAGGCTCTAGTTTAATTCAACTAGTGTCAGGGAAAGAGTTCACCATATACAATGATGCCTCATTAAATGGGTTGGGATATGTACTCCTATAAAATTGCAAGGTTGTTACCTATGCTTCTCGACAGTTAAAACCTCTTGAGAAAAACTACTTAACTTATGATTTAGATCTAATAGCCATTATGTTTGCTCTAAAGATATGGAGGCACTATCTATATAAAGAAAAGTGTTATGTTTTCACTAACCATAAGAGTTTGAAATATCTACCGACATAAAAGGAATTAAACTTGAGACAAAAGAGGTGGATAAGGTTAATCAAGGATTATGATTGCCTCATTTACTACCATGCTGGGAAAGCTAATAAAGTTACAGATGCCTTAAGTAGAAAGCTTATGTCAGCTTTAAAGGCAATGTAAGTTAATTTAAAGCTATAAGATGATAATTGTTTGTTAGCTGAGTTACAAGTCAAGCTAAGCTTGATATAAATAGTGAATGATTCACAAAAAAAATGATCATAGACTTTATAGTATCTTAAGTATAATTCAAAAAGGGAAGTCCACCGAGTTTGTGACTAAGGAAGATGATTATTTATACTATTATGATCGATTATGTGTGCCAAATAGTGAGAACTTGAGATAGCAAATTTTATGAGAAGTGCAAAATACTCTGTATGCTATGTATCCAGGTAGTATAAAAATGTACTAGGATTTGAAGATTACCTATTAGTGGCTAGGCATGAAAAGAGACATAGCTAATTATATGACTAGATACCTCACTTGTCAGTACGTGAAGGCTGAGCATTAGGTTCCTTCTAGTTTGCTTTATCCCATAGTGATACTAGAATGGAAATGGGATCATATTGCTGTGGACTTTGTGATTGGACTATCAATAACTAGAAATAAGCATGATTCTATTTAGGTAGTGTAGACAAATTGACTAAATCTACTTATTTCATTCTGGTGAGAGAGGATTACTCTATGAAGAGGTTGGTAGAATTATACATTGATGAGATAGTTAGGCTTCATAGAGTGCCTTCTCAATTGTTTTAGATAAAGATCCCCATTTTACATCAAGATTTCAGAGTAAGCTCCAAAATGCTTTAAAGACTACACTCGATTTTAGCACAGCTTTTTATCCACAAATGAAAGGTCAATTAGAGAGCATCATTCAGATATTTGAGGATATGCTTTAAGCATGTGTCATAGAGCTTAAGTGTAGTAAAGACAAATATTTGTCATTGGCAGAATCCCCTTATAATAACAGTTACCAAATGAGTCTAAGTATTGCTCTTTACAAGGCATTACATGAGAGATGATGTAAAACTCCCTTATGTTGGAGCAAGTTGTGTGAGCACAAGCTTATGGGACCATATTTGGTCTAGCATGTTGAAGAAAAGGTGAAAATCATTAGAGAAAGATTGAAGGCTACTTCAAATAGACAAAAATCTTACATTGATTTAAAGAAAAGAGATATCTAGTAAAAAGTTAGCGATAAGGTTTTTCGTAAGGTATCTCCATGCAAAAAGGTTTTGAGGTTTGGTAAGAAAGGGAAGTTGAGTTTAAGGTTCGTTAAACCACACGACATCTTAGAACATGTGGGTCTATTGGCCTACAGGCTAGCCTTACCTTTAGATACATCATATTCATGATGTGTTTCATGTCTTAATGCTAAGAAGATATATATTAGACCCTTCACATGTATTGACAACCAATGGAGTGGAGATAGGACCAGACTTGTCGTATGAAGACATTGGTATCCTAGCCAAAGAGTTCAAGGAATTATGGAACAAGATAGTGTCGTTAGTGAAAGTTAGATAGCAACATCACGGCATGGAAGAAGACACTTGGGAAAGCAAAGCTCAGATGCGGGAACAACACCTATAGTTGTTTAAACTAGTTATGTTGAGGATGACATTTTTTTCTAACAGGGTAAGAAATGTAATGACCTGAAAATTTCGACTCTTGTGAATAGTACTTCCCGAGATAAATAGTGCTTCCCAAAACCCGAGTTGCAATAAGTGTACCAATAGAGAGTATTAAGTACAAGAGAATTTTGGGCAAAGTTTAAAGGCAATCTAAAGTCATTTGGATGGTTAAAAACTGTAATTAAGATTTTACAGTAGTGTTTTGTGAATAGTGTCATAGGTAATGTTGAGCTATAAAATAATAAAAAGTTGCTCAAAATAATCCAAAAATATTACAACCTGATGCTCAAATATTTTGAATTGTCCAATGGCTTAAGAATTAGAATTTTTTTAGTTCAGGAACTATTTTTACCCAAATTTTGGTACACAAAATGTATTAATTTTTCAAGTTATTGTCGTATTTTGGGCTCCAGATGTTGAGAGGATTTAGGGCTAGGATTGATGGAATTTTAGGGGTAGAAATTAGAGAAAACTGACATTCCTATCAGTTATAATAATTTTTTGAATGAAGGAAAAATTATTTTTGGGAAAAGGTATAAATAAGGGATATTTTCACTCCCATTCATACCACACAAATGCACCTCTACCCCTCTCCGCCACTAAAAATTGACAACCTCTCCCTCATATTTTCTTTGTTTTTTTCTTCATCCACAAAGTAACCCACTGCATAAGCTTATACTTGATTCAAAAAGGATCCCAAGATGAGTCTGTGGACACCAAAATCATTAGGAATAACAGAGTATTTTGACAGATAAATTAAGAAGATTCCTAAGGTGAATACTAACCTCCTGACTCTCAGGTTTTTCTTTTCCAATAATTTTATTTTTCACAGATTCCTTGGGTGTTGTAGAGCACATATACAAGCCTAGAATATTTTTTTAATGTTTATATTATTTTATTTTAATTTTTGATTTTTGTACCCTTTTGTATTTGTAGGCGATATGTCAACTCAAGCCTTTCAAGGCAAAGAGAAGGCCTAGGCCGACTTCAGGTGCACCGTACAACCTTGTTTGGTATGTGTAATCACCTTAAATTGTGCAAAATTTTCATTTAAAGTGATGTGTGAATTATGTTCATATTAGTAATAAATGGAATTAAATGCCTAAAATTCAAATAAATGTTATAAGTAGAAATTTATGATGAATGACATTATGCAAGCATGATATGTGATGGTTTAATGTGATTATGAGTGATGAAATTGCAAGAATGTTGATATTGAGCTTATAAATGCATTATGTGAGTTAAAAACTGATTATGTCATGTTGTGTGTCATGGGCCTAGGGATTTGTGCATATGACCCATTTAATTAAGATTTCAATTCCATATAAGATTGTATGCTATATGAAATATGTTTGCATGCTAGAAGTAGCAGAATGCCTTGTATGAATCTATCAATCGGTTTAGGCATGTTTAAATTTTATAATGTATACCATCAACAAAATCGAGTTAAGTATTAATTTGTGAATTAAATCACATGGTATTGATCAATTTGACATACACGGCACCAAAATAATTATATCATAGAAATGAATGTGCCTATAGATGATCATGTACCTTTAACAAGCTTATGGAGCTTGTATGACCAAAATGATGCATGAAACAATTAAATAGCTATTAAACCTAAAAATTGATTCCATGAGTGTAAATTAGCAATGTAAAAGAATGTAAGTCATAAAATAATGATATATTTGTTATAAATGCATGATGAGGCAATATATGACCATTTGAATATAAATATTAGAAAATGCCATGAAATGTTTGTTTAAAGTGATATTTAGTTATTAATTGACATGATGATATGTTTTTGTGATCCAATACCATTACTCCTAGGAAATAGATCTTACAAATAGTAAGGGACATCGATAGGCCTAAGTTTCCAAGTGCATACATGTAGGCTATGCAATGGTGCAATGAGGCCAATGGTGATTTTAAGTAATATAATAATATAAAAAGTGAAATTGGTTAAAATGACATATAATGACATGTTTAATGATGCCTATATAGTTAGACAACCTAGTTTGGATAGGTTGATCAGTCAACTTAGATTGTACCGGATGCTAGCATACCTTTAGGTATAAGACTTGTGAGTAATTAATTTATATGATGATAGGTATAAGATTGTATAAGTCTAAGTTTGATTACACATCTGTGGATATGAGAGCCTTCGGGCCTAAGATTATATGCCAACATGCATGAGAGCCTTCGGGCAAAAGCTTTATCTACCTAAGTGTATGAGAGCCTTCAGGCCTAAGTGTTATGCATCTACAGATGTAAGAGCATTCAAGACTAAATGATACTCATCTATGGATTTGAGAGCCTTCAAGTATAAGTATACATACCTATAGGTTCAAAAGCCTTCAGGCCTAAGTAATTCTATTATCCAGTCTTAGTTAGTTGTCTTGTTAGTATGGGCATAAGTTAAACAAATTAAAATTACTCAAAAATGAATACTTTAGAATTATATGTTAAATGGCATTAATATGTAACATATAGATATAAGTTGGCCGAATGACATAAAAATGATCTTAAGGTGTTTAATTGTAACTCTTAACTTTCATATGGCTATAAATGATGTAATTATGATTATGATGTGCATATACGAGTCTATGAGGGAATAAGGGCAATTATGACTAAAAAAACATGTATGTCATCATTTCTTTGCATGTATGATTATGGTATTGTAGCTTACATGATATTTTGATAATGTTATGACATATGTTGTGCTTTATAGCCTATAAATGATTATTATATGTTATTTGTTTTTTTTTGGCATGTTCAATACTAAAGGCATGATAATTGCATGAAATGTGCATGTTTCCATCTAGGACACCGAAATTGCCTAGTTATAATATTAAATCCAAAAATGGCTTGTGTGTATATATGGGCATGCTAAAACTAACCTTTTTCCAAGTTAAAGTGATTACACCACTAAGCAAAAGCTTAACATATTGCTTGTTTGTGAAATAATGGTAATAGGGCAACATATTAGAGCCAAAGCTTCTATATATCAGGAGGCATGATGATAACCCTTACTTAGGTATTTTTGTACTTTTTTTAGTAGTAAATGTGATGTAAATGTAATGGCTAATAGTTAGTGTGCTCTTATGGTCTTAAAGGGATCGGATCTAATCTGCATTTTGCAGCGGGGGTTTTGCACTTAAATATTATAACTATTGACTTTCCTTTTCTATTTCTTATATGTTTGTGTATGGATATATGAGTTTGCTTTTAAGAATGTTGACTATAGAGAATCTGAGGCTCACTATGTTTTATGAAGTGTTTATGTGGTCAAGATTACCTATTAGGTAGGAGATGAGATTTCTAATCATATATAAGTGTTTTTAAACAAATAAAAATTTAGGAATGTGTCTCGGTACAGCTATTATGCTATCAAATTTTCATCACAATGAGCCCAATGTTTACGTTGATATACATGCTAAAATGGTTTTTAATGTTTTATTTCATATTTGTATTAAAGAAATGTTTCCTTTTATAAAAGTTTTAAATTTAAAGTGGTTTTAAATAATGGAACTAGATAACATTTTATGTGCACGTGTCCCCCATTTGGGTTTGGTGTACAGATTGGGTATAGGGGGTAAAATGGTCAAATGGTTATTTATGTATTCTTGATGTTGTTTAAGGCTAATTATGTTATATTAATATTCATGGTATTATGCTAATGAGGTTTAGAATTATGAGCATGATGATAATGTATAAAGATATGTTATAAATATATGAATGTAACCTAAGGCTTGAATGTTTTATTACAAGATGTTTATACATAAAGGCCTAAATCATAGAGGCAAAATGAAAAAACAAAAGGTGTGTTCCATGAATGAGACAATGTCGCAATGTTTTATGGCATTTATCCAAATTGCTCTATAATGATAATGACACATATTATGTAATGGTATAGATATGTTGTAAGAAATGCAAATATGGTAATAAGGCAATTTCCTTAAGCTAAGAATAATGTATGTATTGTGAATATATATGTATAACAATGAATGTGCATATCTGTAACACCCCCTGCCCATTCCCAAATGAAACAGACAAAGTGTGCTACTTCTTATAAGTCACCCCTCTTTAAATTACCCCAAGGTTCATTCATTTAACACTTATGCTCAATTCCATATTTCTATTCTATGATGAGTGACTAATGGTCATTTCTGGATAACATTCTAATGTTATCTATTTTAGCATGATAAAACACTAGTTTACATCTGTTATCCCTTCTATAGAAAATTAGGCAGCATAATGGCTACCCAAGTGAAAAACCATAAATTTTTCTTCCACAAAAAGCACTTTTATAACATT
>CANXYI010905383.1:0-10521 GCA_948208565.1 Hura crepitans
CCCTTAAAGTTTCATAACCCATGCCACTACCTCAATTTATGTGCAAGTGGCCCAACACCCCCAGCACACTTCCTAGACCTAGTGGCACTATTTACAGAGCCTCAAAACATAGGCGTTACACCCTAAATTTGTTAGTTCTAATTTTTTTTCTAAAATGCCCTTATGAATCTCATTCACACTTGTATTTGACTTTAGCCAATGATTCCAAAAATAAAGGCATATTTGAAGAATGAGATAAACACCTTAATATAATTTGAGGTGGCAAATGCTTTGTTGATCACTAAACTACCTTCAAGTATTTCAAACTATACCCAATCACCTAGCTATGTATACATCATGGTGATGGAAGAGCACTAGAGTTCAAGCATAGTTCTTTATACTTACATTAAGATTAGTGAACTCAAGTCAGAAGATACTGCACAACTTATATGATGTGATTATTTTGCTAATATAGATTATTTATCCATGAAAGCATTCTCTTATTGGGAATTTAATGAACTTGTTTCTTAAGCAAGCATCCACTTATTATCTTTAGGCATCACCATGTTTGCAACTTGTGAAAACTACTATTTGACTATGTCAAAGAGAATAATATGTGCTACTCTACCCATATTAACATTATCCTATCTTGTTAACACTATGACAGGAGATGATTTTGATGCTTCATATTTGCATGCAATAAAAATCTCATATTATAAACTCTTCATAATTTTTCTATGCACTGTGAATGTACTATGGATTTTATTACATAGTCTAAGACCATATCATGCAAATGAATTAACATAATCACTATAGTAATAAAGAATGATTTTTATTATAAACCAAAGTTTATTATGTACACAAAATATCCCTACTACATACAAGCTCTAGGGTATACTTCTAATCAAGAGTTTCTCTTGAAAAAAGGCAGTGACAGTAGAATCAAACTTTATGAAGTTCAAGATTGACAAATAAAAACTGATTAACCAATAAATCTTGAGTCTATTACTCATGGTAATAAAGTAATAAAAGAATATGTTACGATGTAATTTCTTAGATGTTATACTAAAATTGGTAATATTCCTAAGAGATATGGATTTCACATACATAAGAACAAACACTTGACTTTAGTAGATAAGATGAGCCTAATAACTATAAGGAAATTTTAAAGAGTTTAGAATTAGAATTATAGCTAAAAACTATGCAATCCAACATGGATTCCATATATGACAACTAAGTACAAACTTTGGTTGATGCACCTGAAGGGATAAAACCCATTTTTTCTAGAAGAGGATTAACATGGATGGTAATGTAGTTACTTGAAAAGCAAGGTTAGTTGCAAAAGGTTATCATGAAAGGCAAGGAATTGACTTTGATGAAACTTTTTCACCCATTGCCGTGCTTAAATCTATTCAAATTTTACATATTATTGTTGCTTATTAAGATAATGAGGTTTAGCAAATGGATGTGAGGACTACTTTCCTTAATGGAAAACTATTAGAGGAGATGTATATGACACAACTTGAGGGATTCACATATAGTGATAATAGCAAGGTATGTAGGCTTTAAAAATCCATTTATGGTTTGAAGCAAGCATCTCAAAGTTGGAACATCCACTTTGATGAGACAATTAAAGAGTTTAGTTTGTCCTAAAACTCAGATAAACCTTATATGTATGAAAAAGTTAGTGGGAGTGCTATCATTTTTTGAGTGTTAGATGTTGATGACATATTGCACATAGGAAATGATGTCTCAATTCTTCAATTAATCAAGATTTAGTTATCAAAGAAATTATCCAAGAAAAACCTTTATAAAGCTACCTATATATTAGGGATAATGATCTATAGAGATAGATCTAAGAGGTTAATAGTTTTTTCATAGTCTACATACATAGATAAAATGCTAATGAGGTTTAGGATAGATCTCTCTAAGAAAGAATTCATTCCTATGGTACATTGAAAATTCTTTCCAAGTCTATGTGTCCTCAAAAACAAAAAGAGAGAGAATGCATAAGTAAGATCCCATAGACATCAACTATAGGATCTATCATGTATGTTACATTATGTTTATAACCTAAAGTAGTATTTGCTCTGAGTTTTATGGGCATATTCCAATTCAACTATAGAGAGGTACATTAGGTGTCTATAAAGAATATTCTTAAGTACTTGAGAAGATCTAAGGATATGGTTTTAGTATATAGAGAAGTAGATGTGCAAGTAAACGAGTATACTAATGCTAACTTTTAGTCTGGCAAACACAATTGCAAATCTAATAAGATTATTTGTTCTTATTAATAGGAAGTGCAGTTAGTTAGAAGATTTCTAAATAAGAAACAACTGTAAAATTGACTATTGAAGCAGCGTACATTGCATTTTTTGATGCAGCTAAGGAAGTAGTATGGTTCAAAAAGCTCATCACTGAACTAGGAGTGGTACCTTCTATTTTTGACCCAGTACCATTGTATTATGACAACAATAGAGCTATTGTATAGGCAAAAATACCACAATCTCATTAATGATCCAAGCATGCTCTTAGGTGCTACCATATAATGCATGAGATATTTGGTAGGCAGGATGTAAAGATTAAGGAAGACCTCATAGATTAGGACATTACTAATGCTCTCACTAAGGCATTATCGCAAAACAAGTTTGATCTCCATGTAAACAAAATGGGTTTTGATATGTGGGTGATTGGCTCTAGTGCTAGTGCAAAATTATTTGTTGTATGCCCTAAAACACATATGTAATAGGGATATTTTATGTACATTAAATATTTAGTTGTAATTAAAAGGCATTCTTTATTACTTAGTGCTTTATGTTAATTCACTTGCTTGATAATTATCTTAAACTTAGTAATAAAGTCCCTAGTATAATTTCATAGTGTAGAGAAAATCATGAAAAGTTCATGGTATGGGATTCCTATCGCATGCAAATATGAAATACAAAAATTATTCTTAGCCATATTATTAATAAGATGGGACATTGTTAAAGTGGATAAACTAGCACATATTATGCTTACTGACTTGGTCAAGCAGTAGTTCTCACAAGTTATGAGCATGATAATGTTTAAGGTTAATATGTGGATGCTTGTTTGAGAAACAAGTACATAAAAGACCAAAAATGAGATCTTCACATAGATACATAATCCATGTCAATGAAAGCATGTCATCATATCAATGGTGTAAGTATCTTTAAACTTGAGATCACCAAGGTTATCTTAGGTATCTAGTGTTGTACTTTGACTTTGGTGCTTTTACTTTGCCATAATGTATACATAGCTAGGAGGTGTTTGTTTTTTTCTATCATAGTCAGTAAAAAAATTTAAAAATTTGAGAAAAACCAGTAAAGATAGTAGACTCAAATAATTTAGAATACATCAAAAAAATAAATCTAGTGGTGTTTCGTAATTTACCATAAAGAATGATATCATATTCCTTTTGTGAGCTCTTTTCACTAAGTAGTTGTAAACCACAATGATCCTCTTTTATGAATAGATCTAAGGTAATCAACATAAGAAGTTTTTAGAAGAGAGCAACTTGAAAATCTAGGTGCTAGTAGGATTTTCAAGTTGACGAAGGAAGAAGAAGAAATTTGTGTGCTTTCAATTATTCTATACGGCAATTTTTGCGACAAAAAATATGCATATGGTGGTTATAGCTATAAGGTTTATTTATACTTTAAATAAACCCTTTTTACGTCAAATTTTGACACTCAAAATCTACCCTAAGTTAGACCAAAATAGACCTAAACATCGGCCCTATTTAGTCCTATTGGCATAAGCCTTTTAATAGGCTTATATGCAATCTACTTTGGCCCTACTTTCATTAACCCTATATGTCACTTCAAGGCCTTATTTTGGATTAAAAATTACTTTTATTTTAGCCTTTTAGAAGCCCACAAAAATTAGATGCAAGCACAATTAAAATTTGGACTCAACAAGTCCCAAGTCAAAAAACCCTAATTTTTGGACTACACATTGGCAAGTAAGGCCTTAAGCCTACTTGCTTATTTGTTCATCTTAATTCATCTTCTAATGATATCCCATATAATTAGAACATTCAATTTCATTGAATATTTCTCAAACTTCTTTTATGTGTGTGACCCAATGCATTTTCCAAATAACTTGGCAGTACACAATGAAATAGAGTCTTAGTACAACTTGGACTTTATAGATTCAATCTTCTTGAATTAATATCAATTCACTAATTGATATATCACTTATATAAAAGTTGAAAGAGGCATTTAGTCATGTGTTATGACTACCCAAATGCTAGAAATTCAAGTGGTTTGTATATAGTTATGATGCAATAAACTTCTTTCACCATCTTTTACATCATCTAGTTTTGAGTATTTAATTATGTCAACTCATAGGTTAACTAAGTATGTCTAATTAAGCCCTCGACATATTGTTATTGTAACACCCCACCTAGGCACACCTAAGGTGCCTAAGTGGGTGTGTTATCCTCACAAACCAAGATTATACTTGTCATTCAACATCATGATATTCTATAGACCCTTAGACAATATCTCGCCATAACATCGTGATATTCTATAAACCTTCCAATTACTTGAAGAACATCTCCTCATACTTGGATACATATAACCCAGCTTTATTTTATGATCGATGCAGTCATTCGTTTAGCTCGCTTGTATTCTTCCACTCAAGAACCAAAATACCTATCATATATAAAACTTAAAGACATAATTAAGGCACCTTCACTAAGTGGAATAGTTTAATGGGTTTAGACAACCACCTATTTGATACACTTACAACATTAACATCATTAACCTAGGGATGTATATAAAAGATTTAGCCAACCAACCTCATGTAGGACTTGGCTCTAAAGACCAAACATATGACCTTATGTGCTACTAAACCACACTAGCACATCTTAACCACTAATAAGGCTTATACATATACCTATACATGTCTATCATTCTACTTATGTACATGCCATTACATAATTTTTTACATACATCTAGAAGCAACAAATATATCAAAAGCCTTGCAATGATACTTAAGCTTCAATGACTCTAGCCCCAACTATATATGCTTTGAGTAACTCTGCTCTTAATCTAAAATTGCACAAAAAACACTTCTACACTGAGTAATAAGCTTTAGGGCATTCTAGTATTTTCAAGTTCCATAATTAATAGCAAAACTTGTGGAATGAATAAATAAAGGTCTAAGAAGGAATTCCCATATTCTAAACCACCTTTAAGTTACTATGTGGGAGAACTTACTAAAATATATTACTTATGTCTACACAGTAATATAGCATGCGAAACTTACTAACTATTTTTCATAGTATTTTACTTAAGGTTGATATCCACTTTCCCACCTTTTATACTAATGAATGTATATCACTTATCATTTATGTATGTCTAAGTTCCTAATAATTATTATGACAAGCTATACTAGTATGTCATATGCCATAAGCAAGTTATGCAACAAATTGCAACTTCATGCATTTCATCTGATGATATCCTACTAAAATATCTATCCATAATTTTAAATTATTTTCCCTGTGTCTTAGGTATTTAATATGTTATTACTTATAATCACAACATGGCATAAACTATGTATGAAATTTTTATTATATGCAACATGCATATTTATACATGAAACAAATCTAAATTCATCTATAATTTTAACTTACCTATTTTATTGTATTAACTTACTTACATCTTTACTTAACCATTTTATTATTGTTGTCAACTTCCATAACACAATTAAACTGTATAGGCTGTATCATAGGTTAGTTAAGTGCTTTATGATGCTAAAAGAGTTAAATACTTAAACATGTAAGAGTATATATAATGATCTTTAGGATTTGTTAGATTTAACAAGTTCTTGCATGGTCATATAGATTTATAGATTTTATATGCATATTACAACTTGTAATAATAGATCACTACCAATCATAATAAGTAGTCATGTACCTAAGTAAGTTACTTTTTAAACTTATTTTTCATTATTTAAAAAGGAGAGCCATAGGTAATATACAAACCTGGCTCCTACTAAGGGAGGATAAATGGTGAAATTTAAAGGTGTGACTAAACTCATCCCCATATATGTTAGTTGATAAAGGTACATTTGATGCTAAGCTATTAACTGATAGAGGTATATCTAATGCTAAGCTGATGACTGATAAGGCACATTAAATGCTAAGCTAATAATAAAAAAAGGCATATCTAATGCCCTATAATACTGCACCCTATCCTTGGCATGCGAAGTCTATCTTGTCCTAAGTTATAATCAAATATCACCCATGTAATGCTTGTAATCAAGGGTTTGTAACAATACAATTGAGGCTAAAAAGTGATCCTAGAGTGTTAGGTCACCTTCATGAGGCTTGAGGTAGGGGTATTGATCATGAAACTTTGAAGGGACATAAAATTATGAAATTGACTTAATTTAAAGATTTAGCATAACCAATAAATTATTTTAGGCTGTAATTTAATGGATCGTAGGCTTAAATGGAATAAAGTTAGGAATGACACAAGATGTGCTAGGATGGACCTAAAAATGCCATACCCTGAAGGTTAAAAATTCCCTCTGAGTCTATTGGTGAAAGAATTTTTGAATTTCAATGTCATTTGCAAATTTTCATAATTTCAGAGCTTTGCACGTAAACTGAGGTAGTGGGTTAATTATCTTGTCGGTGGAATTTAGTCATGAAATTTTATGAGCCTTTAAATAGGACTAAGCAAGGATTTTTAAAATAAACATAATGATTTTTGGAGGTCCGAGTGATTTTTTAAAATTCCCTAAAGTGTTTGTTAAAATAGAGCTTTTTTGGATTGTTCGAGTGGTATATGGGCCCCACTCATGCCACCTCACCACTTATATAAACCCTTATTTGCCACCTAAGGTGACACTTGGCAATATCTAATCACCCCCTTCTTCTTCCTTCTTCTTTATACCTTTTAATGTCCTAACACCATTTCTAACACAAAGCCTCCATTTTCATTCCTTCAAGTATGATTTTCCCTTACTTATTTCCATAATAAATCCCTTAATTGTGTTAGAAATTAATTTATGAAGTTGTTGTAAATCCATAGAAGTCCTTAGATTGTAAGAAAATTTAAAGAAGTTAAGGTGTTCTAAAGTGTTCATCAAAGAGGACTAAAAGGGCAACTTTTAATGTGTAAGTATTTTAGCAATTTCTAATTTATTTCTTAAGGGATTTAATAATTATAAGAACACTTATATAATTGGAATTTGATTTAGGTGAGTGTGTGATTTTTAGTGGATTTTTGAAAGGAAGATGGGGCAAATGGAGGCTAAGGAAGAAGTGAGGAATTAGTGACTTCTTTCAAGCATAAAGTATGGAATTCAACTCTTGTCATTGTGAGGTAAGTGAATTTAAGGTATTTGAACCATGAATGATGGATTTTGTATGTGTTAGGCTAGGATTTCTTGTATGGAAATGGTAGGAAAGGTGGTATATATGTGTGAATTGATGATTTAGGCATGTGTTTAGATTAATGGTGTATGTAAATCATGTTATGTAAGGGGGTGTGTGTATGTATATAGCTTATTAAGGTGTTATGGCATGATATTTAAGGTATATGGCATGAGAAATGCTTGAAATGTATGTGTATAAGGTGAGAATAAAGAGTTTTAGGGTGTGCCTTCATTTGGTCGAGAGGTTGGTTGGTGGGTAGCCTAAGTGTATGGCATATGTGCTCAGCATATGGTGTGGTATATACCTTGCCACTAATGGCATGTGAGGTGTAGGTAAAGAGATTGATGAAATAAAGCTTTTGTGTGTGTGTAATGTGGCCGAGGCATGATTATTGTGTGTGTTGGCTTAGTTTGCATGGCAAAGGCATAATATGTGTGTAGGCATACTTGTGTGATGTTTAAATGTGTATACGTGTGCTTAAATTTGATTGAAAGCATGTGTAAGGCAATTTAAGGCTATTGGCCGAGAGCTTTGCAAAGTAAAAAGGCATGAAAATAAGGTATGGCCTAGCTAGCACTTGTATGTGTAATGGCATGACATTTGTGGCATGAATGCGGCATTATGTATATGGCATGATCTAAGTGAATGTGCATACTTAGTATGGCATGAAATGCATATGATATGGGACTCTTTTAAAGGATAGAAAAAGGTTCAAAAATAAACTTGAAATTGGCTTCAAATGGCATGAATAATGGACTAGTTTAGGCATGGAATTGGTACCTTAAAGTGACTTAACTTGTGATATTTATGTAACTTGACATGGAAGCCATTTATATGGAAAATTGATATACCTACTTATGTTTGGCTTAAGGTCTATGGAAATGTATGACCATAAGTGCAATTGGCACTGAAAAGGGACTAAAAATGAACCTAAAATGGTCATTATAAATATGTAAAATAACCTATAACTATCCCATGAAAAATGATTTTAGGACATTAGTTAAAATAACAACCTAGTATGCAAATAATTGAGCCATAATAATGAACTAGACTAGATTTAATATCCTTATAATTATGCCTCCAAAAATGAGTTAAAATGTCACAAAAAAATTTACCCGTCGATAGGGCTAAAAATGACCTATAACTATCCAGGTCAAAAATTTACTGCTTGATAAAAATTTTAACCATCTATTTTTGAAAATGTAATATTATAGAAAAATGATTAATAAAGAAATAAACATAAAATGAATTCAAATGGCCCATTACTTAGCCACCCACTAGATGGGTTGATCGATCAACTTCGGGATTAGAAGTTACTAGATTGTTTGTTTATTAGGCTAGGCCGATGAAGCGGCTGAGGTTTATAATTGAGCCACTACACTAGTCTGCAGTGCAGACACTCTTTATTTTTGGCATTCTTAACTGTATTTCATACTATGCCAACACAGCAGTAAAGGTCCCCTAAGGGGCCACTGTATTAGTCTGCTGGATAGACCCAGATGAATTATTTGATATGATCAGTCACCATTGAAATGTCTACAGACTGATCCTTATGCATAGTTACTTATTATTTTTGCCCTTTAAGAGGTTTCTATGAACTGATCCCTATGACAGTATCAAGCTAGTGCAATGGTTAGGGTCTAAAATGTGGGCCAGATGGAGGTTTATGAATTGTGTGCCTATAAAAGTGCTTTTAATAGGTGAAAATAAATTCTGCTATGTCACTCGTGTAGCCGTTATGCTACCTAATTTTTTGTGACCTAGAAAGTGTCTTAAATGAGTTTTTTAAGTTTGTCAGACCATTATTAAATATGATTGAGGATTAGATTGGACATTTAAGCAAAGCTTAATAGAATTCTAGAACACTCTATAAATGTTAAGGAGTTTACCTATAGAGAAATCCTAGGATAGGTGACCTATCAGGAAGTACATCTCCTTTCGGGTTTCTTCAAGAATCTAGTAAGGGGTGTCACAACTCAAGCTCTATTCATTTCATTATAAACATTTACATCTCCTTACAAATTCTTTTCATGCAACTACTAAATGTGTATGATCATTACCCTATTATCATTAAAAATCTTAAATATATAAGTATCAGAGAGCACATGTTGCAAACATTAGAATATTTGATTAATTACTATGTTGTGCTAAGCTAACTAAAATGTTACTATAATTTTATACATGACTATAATGACTTCACTAAATTTCATTATTCCACATAGATATACTCAATGTCATCATACCTATTATATATGCCTTTTCATATTTAAACTAGTCTATTTGGTTTTTTAATAAACTTCTAGTACATATCATCTTGATTATATGGTTAGTTCCTACTAAAATCATCGTCATTGATCAGAAGTGATAACACTCTTCTAATAACATTATTGTTCATAGCCTAAATATATCGACATTAACTGAGTTGTCTACACTTAGCCTACATTTTACTATGACACTCAAGAATACCATTAGCACATCTAACTCAACTCTATATACATACCCACCACTTCATTCGGAGAACTCATAATATGCATGTATTATATATATATATATATATATATCGAGACAAGTGACTAACCCTATCTAATGTACCTTACATGATTGAGGTTCTCTCTACAAGCAAATGCATGATCATTATGATGTCTGTTATCTAATATAGTTAGTCATGATTAAAGAACAATATTCACATCACTTCTACATAATCATAATGCCTATTGCATAACCTGGCCATAGTGGCACATTATGTCATACTTAATTATATAATTAAGAAGACCTAAATTAATAATAACTTTAATAGCCTATTGAGTTATATACTCGCAATTAGAAATTGGTATGTTCACTTGGTTTAAGATCATATGAAAGTCTTATAGCTCATTTCTAAACTTACCAAATTTTACCTATTTAATTTACACAAATATTTCATAGCACAAGCACTTGGTTTACACTCATTATGTAACCATTTATCAATTTGACATTTTACATGTACTATCACTTGTAAAGACTATCCTAATTGTATTCACTAAGGGATGCTTGCACCATGCCTATACTAGTTTGAATCTTAGGATTGTTACCTCATCTTAGAATTTAAGACCTTAAACTAACTGCTTGTTACCCATAGCCACCCTTAATGC
>CANXYI010905450.1:0-12831 GCA_948208565.1 Hura crepitans
AACTAACTGATCGTTTGATGCAAGGGGCGACATTTAAGAAAGAGCTTTATAATTTATAATAGCCTTCAATTCATAAAGAAAGCTTTACAGGAAAATACTACTCATTTTCAAAAGGCTAATTCTAACCAGAAAAAGGTGTGAATTAATTTAATATATAACAAAATTTAAGCATTTTTTGATAACTTATTAAAAAAAACCATTTGGAAGAGTGGGCTCCGTTGGATGTTAAACTGACGGTTATTTTGACACGTGTCACAACAGGTCGAATCCAGCCAATATAATTTTTCTCCCACGACGCTCCTCCCGCTCACCAGTCACCACGCAGCAACGGATTTTAATGTACTTGGGTTGGCTTCTCGCCACCTTCTAATGCCTCCGTAATATAAGGGGTGTTTTAGTAAATAATTTACCAATGCTACAATAACAGTAACCTTTAATTAAGCTTTATTAAAGCCTTAATATACTTGTATCTATTTAACTTTTTTCATTTCACCCATTACTTGCATATTTCTAAAAAAATTAATTTTTATGAATTGGTTTTATATTATCTATCAAATTAATTTTTATTTCACTTAAATCCTTTTGCATTGATATAACTTTTAAATGCTGATCTGTATTTAGTATTTTTTAATATTTTAAAAATTGAATTGGATGTTGAATCGATGTACCGATTAAATTACAATTCAATCAGTTCGATCAAATTTAATAGATAAAAAATAATTATTTATACAAATTTAAAAATATAGTATTGACAAAATTATGCGATAAAAATAAAATCTACAATAAAAATTCTATATATCATCAAATATTAACTTAAAAATATTAATTCTAAATCATTCACTATTCATAACACATAATAATTACAATTTATAGTAGCACCTATATACGTTTATTTGGGAATGACAGCAGATCGGGTACCCACAAAAATTGTTCTATCTGAATCTGATTATTTATATAAAAAACCCAAACCCGTCTTGAGGCCAGTTAAAAATTCATTTAGATTAATCGAACTTGTTCCAAATCTGCTTACAATTATCCGAATAATACCCGAAACCGTTTAATACATAAAATATGAATTAAATTTATAATATATTTAATAAAATACATTTAAAATAAATAATAAATTTTAATTAATTAAATATATTATATCATTTATGTCAATATATAATGAATTATAAAATATTTTGATAAAAAATAATATAAGTTTCAAATAATATTTTAAAAAATATTTTTTATAAATTAAATATTAAATTATATAAATAACTTCGGATAGTGGGTACCTGATGACCAATACCCAAATCTGATACGGGTGGTAAAATTGATATCTAAACTCGCTTAGCAACTATCCAAATTCATTCTATTAAGGTCGGAGCAAATTAGGTATTCAAAAATACCCGACCTATTGCCTTCCCAACTTTTATTAATTGAAATAATATTTATATTTTATTTCATATCTTATTTCTATGTTTATCCCATAACATTAAGTATAGAAAATTTATAAAGATACTAATAAAAAATTTACATTCAATTTTATTAAAATTTAAAATTTTCATAAAAGAAATTTTATTTAATTAAATTTTAATTTTTACTATTTCTCATACATATATATATTAAAATATACAAAATTACTATGATAAAAAAGTAATGTATAATATTATAATAGTTGTTCAATATATGCCCCTATTTTACTATTTTTTAATACGTACCGTTGAGTTGATTGATTTTTAATCCTTGACTCAATGAGATCCAATTAAATGAATTAATAAATAGTTCGACATAAAAACATACCAGCCAATGCTATTAGATAAATATTTATTTTAACAATTTATAAAAAACCATGTCAAATTAAATTAAGAAATAAATAAATTATATATTTTATTTAAGATTTCTTAATTAATGAATTTATCAAAATAATTATGTTTAAAATATTCTAATTATTTATCAATTAAAATAAAATTTATTATACTTTTAAATTAATACTTAACCAATTGAATAAAATTTACCATTAATATTTTTAAATTGTTATTAAATTATAAAAATAATTTACAAAGAATACTAAGTATTATAAAAAAAATACTAAAAAAAAAGTTATAAGTTGAAAATAATATAACCCACAAATGAAGGGAAAAAGGTAAAATAGTGAAAATTTTGGTTTAACCCTGTTCAATTGAATTTTTTTGGTTTAAACTGTTTTAATCCAATTTTTTATGACTAAAGCAGACTGAACTACCTAGCCGTGCGCAGATGAATCAATCCAATTAATCGATATAGTCTAATTTTAATATTTCACACAAGTTCCATGCTAATTATAATGAGTAAAATGGAATAAAATTTGACTTTATAAATTGACTAAACAGAAAAAATGAGCGAAAGGGCTAGCTGAAAATTTTATGCAAGTAAAACAAATCACACCTATATTAAATTTTAATTAAAATTGATAATCAAGGTTAATAATTTTTCATTGAAAAAAATAAAATTATTTAAGTATACATATATTTTTTAGCAATGATTACGTAAGTTTAATTTACCGTATATATGCAGTTTCAATCGTTAGATTAAGAATAAAAAAATATTATTTTATAATTTGACAGTTTTTAATTACTAACTTATGATAAGTTAAACTTATTGAATGAATATTATTTATTTTTAACCACTTTTACTTATTTGAAATTAATAAAAGTATTCCCTATACACTTAAAGTTGATAAATTAATTTTTTACATATATAAAGTTAATAAAATTTAATTTTTTACCCTTTAAATAAATAGTATACTTTGTAACCTTAGCAATCATAGAGATAACAGATTAAATTTTGTTCATAAAAAATCAATTTATCGATTTTAAATGTACAATTAAATACTTTTAATAAATTTAAATGTGTTAAAAATAATTTACAAAAATGAGATATTTAACAAAATACTCTTGACAATTTTATTATTAAATATTTTCCCATTTTCATTTAACTTTGTTCTCTCTTCCTTCCAAATTGTCTTGATCATCACAGTATTAATATTTAATACCACTGTTATTCCCGCTCATTTTTATTGCCTTAATTTCAAAATCCCCCTGCTTCGCGGCTCCAATTTACTGGCTTTAAACCCTCGCTTGCACCACCTTCCACGTCACCTCCTCACCATTATTCTATTTTTTTTCTTAACCAACTTTGAATTCAAAAAGAAAAAAAAAAGAAAGAAAAACCAAATTTCCCATTTATAAACTGTAGAAAAAAAAGAAAGAAAAGGAAAACACAATTCCCATCCTTCTCCATGGTCAGAAATCAAAATCTCTTCTCTTTCACTCCCTATTTCTCTGCAACTCTTTGTCTTAAAGAAGAAGAAACAACCTCTCTCTCTCTCTCTCTCTCTGTTCTTGGCTTGAGTAGCTTAAAGTGTAAAAGCAAATAAAAAAAATGATAATGCTACTTGCTTTTGTATCAGAAACCATGTGACTCCTTCTTCTTCCTCCTCATCCTCCTCATTTCTTTGTTTCCATTTATCTTTACGCTTTTCTGTCGTGTTGCTCATTGACTCACTGAGTCAACTGCCTCGACTCGACTTACTTAAATGGCCTCATCTTCTCGGGCACGGAGTAGCTCTCCATTTTCTTATAGGAAGCCTTCAAGTCCGTACTCTTCCATTTCTTCTACGTCTTCTTATATGAGCAATAGGTTAATGCCTCGCTCTTGCTCTTCTTCTGCTTCTTCTTCTTATTTCAATTCCGGAGCTGGATTCGGTTCCCGATCCATGACGCCGGGTCGTACCCGCTCCGATTCTGT
This sequence comes from Hura crepitans, assembly GCA_948208565.1. NCBI lineage: Eukaryota > Viridiplantae > Streptophyta > Magnoliopsida > Malpighiales > Euphorbiaceae > Hura > Hura crepitans. The sequence continues at coordinate 3,775 of CANXYI010905450.1, forward strand.
GTACCCCGGTCCAAGAAGTTACGGTGCTTCAGCTCCTGTCCCGTTTGTCTCCGAGGACCTGATTCCCGAGCCAATTGACGCGCCGAGGAATGGCGATAGTATTTCGGTGACCATTCGGTTTAGGCCGCTGAGGTAAATGTTTAGATCTGAAAGTATCGATTGGATCTACTGTGTTAGGTTTGGTTTGTTTGATGTGTTAATGTGATTGACGTTTGTTTGGTTACAGTGAGAGAGAGTTCCAGAGAGGAGACGAGATCGCTTGGTATGCTGATGGAGATAAGATTGTTAGAAATGAGTATAATCCGGTCACGGCTTATGCATTTGGTGATTATGCTTTTTCTAGTGATGGATTGGATTTTGTTTCTGGTCAAGTAATTAAGTGCAAATGATGAATTCGCATTGGCAGATAGAGTATTTGGACCGCATTCAACTTCTCAAGAGGTGTATGACGTTGCTGCCAAACCAGTTGTCAAAGCTGCAATGGAAGGTGTAAATGGTATGGCATACAAATTTTGATTCGCCAGCATTTATTAGCTTGATTAATTTTAGCGAGTTAGCTGTAGATTTAATCTAACTTTTGGCGTAGTGTAAATTCTGTAACTCACAAAAAGCTTCTCTCTCCTTGGACGATGCAGGAACTGTTTTTGCATATGGTGTTACCAGTAGTGGAAAGACACATACAATGCATGTAAGTTTTTTCTCTAGCTACGAGTTGTATTTGACGTGTTTCTGGTTGGGTTGTTCTTTAAGCTTTTCAGCTAGTGTCGAAAAAGAGTAGAATTCTCTCTTTGAAATCTTTAAAAATGATGCTACCTGGGTGTTCATTTGAAATGGTTTATTAGGCTATAAAATTGAGCAATATGATAACTTATCAGTAGTCTTTTCTGGCACTAGGCAAGAATGCTTCGATGCTAATCTGGTTTCTGCAAGACGCATGCTAAGTGTTCTACTAATCTAAAACGAAGTATTTTCTTGCACATGTAAAACAATTCAATCAAGCTGTTCATTTATTTATTTTTTCACGCGAAGCTAAAGATGTTGTCACTTGCTTCCATGTCCAAATAAGGATGATGTATTTCCTGAGCTTCAGTTAGGAAACTGAAGATTCATGTTAAATTCACTTTTTCAGGGAGATCAATTGCCTTCAATTTTGGCTGGGTTTCTTATCCTATAATTTTGCCCATCTTTACTTGCATTTTTGTGCATGTCCCCGAATATTTCATTCAATCTTGTATAGTTAATATCCTCATAACTGAGGCGATTTTGGAGACAAATAATGCTTACAGATCTTGTTTAATGTTTGTCGTACGGATACACATGCAAGCAAGTGTCTGGATTTTCATCCATGTTAAATTTCTTATTTAGTTTGTTACTTACTCATAGATATGCTAATTACTCTATTATTTTTTATGTTTGCCTTATTCCTATGTGAAGGGAGATCAAAATTCTCCTGGTATTATACCACTGGCTATAAAGGATGTTTTCAGCATTATCCAAGATGTAAGTGTTTTTTTTTAAACACTTGTTTTAAGTATGGCATAGGTTCATGCGCCCCATTGTGCATATACTAGTTTACATTTTTATTATGTTTAATTTCATTAATATATTTTTTTAATCATTATTTGAATCATTGACATGTTGCAATTTTGCTTCAGACTCCAGGACGAGAGTTCTTACTGCGTGTGTCCTATTTGGAAATTTACAATGAGGTCAGTAGCTCCTAGATTTATCAATTTCTTTTTTCTATTCAGCCTCGTATTGCTGCTTGGTACAATAATTTATGTTGAGTAAGAAACTTGAGTCTTTGTAAATTTATTTCTTTTGTTCTTGTCTTGAATAAGCTTTAATTCTTTAGCTTATATTCACCAATTGGCAGTTCAGTTGCATACTTCATCTTAGTTACAATCATCTGATTTGTGGTTGTTTACATGTTTGGTTTTTGATTTGCTGATATCAGGTGATAAATGACTTGCTTGATCCAACTGGTCAAAACTTACGTGTTAGAGAAGATTCACAGGTGTTTATCTGCTTAAATATTATGAATGTTCTTTTGAATTTTTCCCATTTATCTATGATTCCTTTTTCTGGGGGGTTGGGGAGGTTGTTCTGTTTCAGAAAATTTCCTTGCGCTCTCGTATTTATTTTTTCTTCTCTTCTTTTGAAATTGCCTTTTTGTTTACTGATGGATGCATTACTTTAAATTATCTTCTCAAAAAGCAAACAGATGAGCCACACCTATACATGTTAGAGTTAAAGAATTTTCTTATATCACGAGAAATTGAATATTAAAAAAATTGGCTATATAGATGGTTTCGTTGTTGCTTATCTGATAAATGTTTGCACTGTGAAATCCCAGGGCACTTATGTTGAGGGTATAAAGGAAGAAGTGGTTTTGTCTCCTGGGCATGCTCTTTCTTTCATTGCTGCTGGGGAAGGTAACCAAATAAATACGTCTAATTTTTTTTAAAAATTTTTGTTTGTGTATTTTGATTGGTGGATGATATTAATTGATTTTGAATATTGGCAGAGCATCGTCATGTTGGCTCAAATAATTTTAATCTGCTGAGTAGCAGAAGCCACACCATTTTTACACTGGTAAACTTTAAATATCCATTAAATATTTATTGTTAACATTTAAAATGTTACTACTGTTGAGCAAGCAACTTATATCCTTGTGTTGAAATGCAAAATGGTGGCATGTATTAGCTGTAACTCACATACTTTTACTTCAGAAGTGGCCTACATTTTTTATTGGTATGATTAGCATGGTTTTGTTTAATAAAGACTATGAAATTAATGTTAAGAAGTTCTGTCATTCTGCTATGTAGGATTGCAACCAGATACTGACTGTCACATTTTAATCACAAAAGTGCCATGCTTTTCTTTGCTGTAATATATTTCAGAGATCTATGTTTCTGGTTTCCCTATAGTAACTTAAAAGATATTTCAAGTTATGTTAACCTTCATTAGTGGCATAGTTATCGTTTTCTCTCATTTGCATAAGCAGGCTCAGCAAGCAGCTGTGCCCTGGTCTGTATTATCTGTTTTCTGGACTTTCCTTATCCTGCAATTCTCTTTTGGTGGCAGATGGTGCAGTGTATAGGTTGAACTTAGAATGGACTAAATCATATAAATATATTTACATTTTTGTCACCAGAACTATTAATATACCCATTGTTTCTTTATTCCATTTTAAATTTAATATGCCCCTAACTCTTGTTTGTCTGAATGCTGCACCTTATGTCCCTTGTTTTATTTCCATTCTTTCTAGTTATTCTTCAGGACCTTCACTAACATGCCAATTCTTTGGCAGATGATCGAAAGTAGTGCCCACGGCGATGAGTATGATGGAGTAATCTTCTCCCAACTTGTATGTAACATTCAGTTGGTATTTTTCAGATGAAATGTTTTTCCTAGCTGTGTGGTTTATTTACCCTCTTAGTTTTCTCTGTTATTAGAATTTGATTGATCTAGCTGGATCTGAGAGTTCAAAAACTGAAACAACTGGTCTAAGAAGAAAGGAGGGGTCTTACATAAATAAAAGCCTTCTAACTCTTGGAACTGTAAGTGCTTTTCCCACCTAAGTGATCATATATTATGTTTTTCTTTTGCCATCACTTGCTTCCATGTTAACAACATCTTGTACATATACCACAAAAATCAAACCAAGCCTTCAGACATATACTTATAATAATGAAGGTCCTGAGGTTGATAGAATTCTGTATGAAAATTCAAGGATTTTGCATTGTATGATAATGAATCAAGGAAATTCTTGTACTCCAGCATTAATGTCTTGGTGATAAACTATGCTACAGTAATAGACAGTATTGAGTCTTAAATAGCAAAATTCTCTTAATTCATGAAGAAAATGGTTGTTCTTATATGCAGCATTTATTTGATTTTGGAATTGACATTATGATTTCAATGCAAAGGTAATTGGAAAGCTGAGCGAGGGGAAGGCATCTCATGTTCCTTATCGAGACTCGAAACTTACCCGTCTTTTGCAGTCTTCCTTGAGTGGGCATGGACATGTTTCTGTAAGTTAAAGATGATCAATTATTGTGTATCAATCAACAATGTTAGATCGACTTTTAGCTTGTTATTTTTTTCTTTGGAAAATCATATATAGTACATTCTGGAGATTGAGATCCCTAGAAGTAGGGTTGTATTAATATTCTTATTATTGTTCTCATGAAGTTCACAAAGCAAATTTTATTTTCTTACAGCTTTTCAATTTCTTTTGGCGTCTTAGTAGGAGAATGAAGTAAATGCCTCGTTCTAATCAATTACTCTTGCTGTCTTGGAACAAATTCAAACTAACAAACAGATCTTTTTCTCGTAAATCTTTATACAGCTTATTTGTACCGTTACTCCTGCATCTAGCAGTATGGAGGAAACACATAATACATTGAAGTTCGCTAGCAGGGCAAAGAGAGTTGAAATTTATGCATCACGTAATAAGGTATGCAATTACTTTGGAAAATGATGTAATGGAAATGCTCTTAATACTGAAGCTAATGCTAATACTGGTTTCAAAAACTGCCCATAGATTATTGATGAAAAATCTCTAATTAAGAAGTATCAAAGAGAAATCTCAAGCCTTAAGCAGGAACTTGATCAACTGAGAAAGGGGATGCTTGTGGGTATCAGTCATGAGGAGATTTTGAGCTTGAGGCAACAGGTTTTTTTAATTATTATTCTTATTTTGAATATTTGCTTCTTTTCTTGGAATTCATCTTGTTTCTTTTTCCTTTTTCTAATTTTTTATTTGATTCTATGACTTTTTCTTAAGTTGTTTCTGCTGTTGATTTGGTAGTTGGAAGAGGGTCAAGTAAAGATGCAGTCAAGATTGGAGGAGGAAGAAGAAGCCAAGGCTGCTCTTATGAGTCGAATCCAGAGACTAACCAAGCTTATACTTGTCTCTACAAAGAATACGATTCCTGGATACTTGAGTGATGTCCCTAGTCATCAGCGAAGTCACTCAGTTGGTGAAGATGACGTGAGTTCCTTTCCCTATTCAAACAAAAGAATGAATTGCATTATTGCAATTGCATAAGTAAGAAGAGAATTGAACATTAAATGTGAGTCATAACCTTTATATATCAAAAGAAAAACTGAATTTGTGGTGCTGGGCTTGAACTAGTGACATCTCTGGTTCATTAGTGCCAACTGCCTTGTCTATAAATGAAATCTTTTGACTCTCAAATCCAAAAAATAGGTTTTGATGATCACTTTTACATTCGTAAAAACTTAAATATGAGTTTTGATGATCACTTTTGTATTTACAAAATTTTAACTGCTTAGTGAAGCTGGATAATGCATGTGGGGTGTTTTATTGCCAATTCCCCTCTTGCAATTTCTCCATGTGTTGGCTTTCTTACTTACTAAGATCATTTCTCTCTCAAGTCTCCACTGAAATGTTTTCACATGATTTGAGTTAGACATCATGTTAAGTTTGCCAATAACTGTGATTCTTTTGTCATTTTTGTTTTTTGGGTCAGAAACTGGATGTTTTGAGAGATGGTGCTTTACTTCTAGATAGTGAGAATCAGAAAGACTCTTCGTCTTCTGCTTCTGTGGCTCCATTGGAATTGTCTCATGAACTTAAACACAGGAGATCTTCCAGCAAGTGGAATGAAGAGTTCTCACCTGCTAGCAGTACAATTACTGAATCAACTCAAGTGGGTGAACTCATAATTGCTTCAAAGCTACCTGCGGTATGTTTTATTGTCTTATCACTTATTTCTGTTCTATTTCAATTAAAGGAATATTCTGGTGTGGTTACATTCTCCTGACATGATGGCTTAATGCACATTATGGAAGATGCACCAGCCAATCCTGATCCATTTGAGACTAGGAAAGAAGAATTGACTCAATGTGTTTGACTTAAATAAGTTTAATTCTATATTGGTTTCCATTCCCTTTTACTGAATAAATTTAAACTTGGTTTTTGTTAGCTTCATTTTATTGCATTCAATTCTTCCTACTTGATGGCTAATGCTATATGAACCAGAATTCAAACTGCATGCAAAGAGAAACAGGGAGATTGTTAACCCTCATGTTATCTCCAGTTTGAATGGTTCTTTTCTCCTAAATTTCTTTCTAATTATCTAATTGAGAATGCTCTGAGGTATCTTACAATTTTCCCCTTTTACTAAGACAACATATGTCTCAATACTATTGCTTCCTTTGGGTTTCAGACTTGTGAAAATATCTCCATTTGTTGACTTCCATTCCATCATCGTCACTTTTGAAATTCATGTTTTGTTGTAGGGTGTAATGACACAAGATCAGATGGACCTTCTTGTTGAGCAGGTAAAGATGCTTGCTGGAGAGATTGCATTGAGCACAAGTACTCTGAAGCGTCTGGTAGAGCAGTCTGTGAATGATCCCGATGGCTCAAAAACTCAAGTATGTATTTCTTTTCTTCTGCATCAACTCTATAGTTTGTGTTAATCAAAGTGTAAAGAAAATTCTTTTGGAGGTTTGCACCTAACACTATGAATGCATGATGCAGTGAAGTTGTAACTCTTTTGTGTATTATTAACTTATCCAAAATATAAGTTGTCAATGATAATGGGGTCCTACTGAATTACTATGCAAAATCAATTTCATTTCTGGTCTTAGCTTATTGATTATCTTAATATATATGATTATGAAGTTTATTATCCACATTCAACTGATATACTTGCTGTCTACTGGATTCTATATAATGTTGTTGGAGTTTATCAAGGTTTTATGTTGTGATGTTAATTCCACTTTAGCATGTCATGCTAAGAAGAAAAGAAAATAATGACGGTTGAAAATGTTGTTCCTTACATTATCTGAATACTCTAATTATGTGCAAACGAAAATAGAAGTTTGGTTCTCCTGAAATGCTTTATTTTTCAGAACCATGCTCAAATGTTATGGTAGTATAAATTTGAGTATTCATGAGTGTGTATTTTCCCAAGCATTTGATGATAATTTTATGCTTTATAAATGACAGATCCAGAACTTGGAACGTGAAATCCAGGAGAAAAGGAGACAAATGAGAGTTTTAGAGCAACACATTATGGAGAGTGGTGAAGCATCAATTGCTAATGCATCGTTGGTTGATATGCAGCAGGTAATGCTCCTGTTTCATATGATTTTTTTTCCACTATTGTTTTAATTTTTTCTCTAATTTTTATATATCCACTCACTATTGCTGAATTCTTTTGCATGTGTTTCTTTGTGACAGACTGTGATGAGATTAATGACCCAGTGTAATGAAAAGGCTTTTGAGTTGGAGGTGAGTACTTTGCAGGATTATACTAAATTTTGCAAAGCTCATTATTCTTTTACTCAAGTTCATTGAAGCTTATTCATTTGCTAGTATCATAATCCTGTCATGCTAATTTAGAACAGATACAGGCATCATTGCAATGCTGGGGAAAGTTATGCTTTCCTAAATAAAATATATTCTTTATGGTTATATTTGGAGATAGTTCTGCTAAGTCTTAGAAGCTTCTCTGCCTGTTGCACAGAAAGCAAGACAAATCCAGGATAAAAAATGTTGCATGGTTTTAAGACTAATTATTTACCATCTTAAGTGATCATTTTGTTAAGCCTTTGTAAACAATAGTTCTTTCTTTCTCCTTAGAGGCGTTTGCTTGTCTTCCCCTGTTTCTGCATCCGCTCTCTATTTAGAAGTCTAGCTTTGTTTCATAAGAGCAAACTTTTGAAGACTTAAATGTGGAGTGAATTACACAAAGGTCATCAAATTTTGGTGTCTATAACGCGGTGGTTATAAAAGAAATTTTAGTAATCAGAATATAAACAAAGTAATGTTGACTTACAAATAAAGTGAATTACTGGGAAATACCAATTGACTACCGGTAATTGCCATGTGGCATGGTAGTAGAGAGACACGTGTAAGCCAGCCGCCTAAGTTAGCCAATAAAAATTGGACACTTGGCATCCATGTGTTAGAAATTGGCATTTCCCCCTTTTTTTTTTTTTACATTTTGTGAAATTTATGTTAGTTTCTTTATATTCTGGTTACTAAAATTTCTTTTATGACCACCGTGTTACAGATGCCAAAGTTTGATAACCTTTTGTTTAATTTACTCAAACATGTCATGGTTGTTTATGTTTCACTGAACTCATGCACTTATTATTTAGTGTAGAACTACTGACATTTATTCGGCAAAATTTGTTCATCAATTTAATTATGCTGATTATTAATGCAGATAAAGACAGCTGACAACCGGGTCCTCCAGGAACAATTGCAGAATAAGGTTATAACACTAGTAACTATACCCCTTGTCCTATTTTATTGCTTTTGCTAACATAATATCCTAATTTGGCTGAACTTCAGTAACTTCATTGACGAGGAGGCTGCAAGTCTCTTCTTTTAACTTCGGATTCTAATTTTATTGATTTTTTCTTGCTTTCAATCGTTTGCTTAGTGTTGCTTATGATTTCATCTTCTACTTATCGGCAGTGTTCTGAGAACAAGGAATTGCAAGAAAAAATACGTCTACTAGAGCAGCAGCTCGCTTCAATTTCTGGTGACAGATCATCACTAGGTTCTGAATATATGCATGATGAACATGTTGATGAAATGAAAAAGAAAGTTCAGTCACAGGTGATTACCTCTATTCTGGTGTGTAGTGATGATACAAACACACCTGGGAACGTGAAAATTTCATAATCACAGTTTGACACTAGGGAAGGCATGAGTTCAGAAATGATCTTTGTGGGGGTTTTGTTTTTTCAACAAAGAATTAAGTGTTGATATATCCAAAATTACATGCATTAATACTTTGCCTGTTTGTGCAGGAAATTGAAAATGAAAAGTTAAAGATAGAACAGGTTCAGCTTTCAGAGGAGAATAGTGGGTTACGTGTGCAAAATCAGAAACTGGCTGAAGAAGCTTCTTATGCAAAGGAACTGGCTTCTGCTGCTGCAGTTGAGCTGAAGAATTTAGCAGGTGAAGTGACCAAGCTATCATTACAGAATGCAAAGTTGGAAAAAGAATTATTGGCTGCTCGAGAGTCATTGCATTCTAGAGGCAGTGGCATGCAAAGTGTT
>CANXYI010905467.1:0-11901 GCA_948208565.1 Hura crepitans
TTTGGCAAAACTTTAGAAATTCACTAAAATTCACATAGACCTCAAAAAATTACACTGTTTATTTTAAAATTCCTATTTTAATCCCCTCTATATGCTCATAAATTTTCATGGCCAAATTTCATCGATAGGATAGTTTTCAAAATGCCTAAATTTGCATGCCAACTTTAAAAATTATGAGAATTATCAAACGACCATAGAATCTAAAAATTCTTTCACCAATAGACTCAGTGGAATTTTTGAACTTTAAGGTTTAATATTTTTGGGTCCATTCAAGCACATCGTAGGTCATGCCCAGCCCAACCTAATTTTATTACATAGATCTATAGCTTATTGCTCAAAATGAATTATTTGTTCTACTTAATTTTAAAATTTTTCCTTTTTCATCATTTTAAAGCCCTTTGAAGTTTCATGACCAATGCTGCTACCTCGATTTATGTGCAAGTGACTTGACACCTGAGGCACACTTTTCAGACCCAGTGGCATTATTCACGGAGCCTTTATGCACAGGCATTGTATTTTATGTAAATATTTTGTAAAATAAACATAAAATTGAATAGTAGTATTAGATGTTATGTTGACTAAATAATAATTTGTATTTGGAAATTGTATTGAATCATAGTTTAATGTTATTAATTTTTCTTGAATTTAATATAGATGTGGTATAGGATTTGATTGATATGAATAGGTTAACAAAATATTAAGTAAATAGAATAGTTACATAGAATAATTAAATAAAAAATAAAACTAATATGATCAATGAATAGTTATCGAATAAAAAAAGTGGCATTTAGTACTTGAGCCAATACATTAATTGGGTTTAAAGGTGTTATAGTATATCTTTTAAAGATTATCTGAGTTGTGAGTTTTAAACCCCTCTAGGACTGAGAGTCCCACCTACTCAGTAGGTCTAAATTTTAACCCTCTCAAGGATGAAACATTCCCCCTACTAGGTAGGTTTTATTGAGATAATATAATTGTCGAGTTTTAACCTATTATGGGACTAAGAGTTATATCTAAGTTTTAACCCTTTCTAGGACAAAGCATTCCACTTACTAGGTAGGTGCAACACTTATCGACTTTATCTCATTGCTCTCTCTGATTGGTAGTTATAATGCTTGTCAACATTATTTGAGAGCTCCGCCTACTGAGTAGGTGTGATACTTGCTAGATTTAATGATTAAAGCCATGTTCTAGGCCATTTCTTTTATTGTATGCTTGTCTATTATTGTGCCTTAGGATGGATGTTAAAGCTTGTAAGCTTGTCAGTAAAGGGAGAGGCAATGAACTATATAGTGAAAAGCTTGTAAGCTTGCCCCTCTACATTAGCTCTCACTGAAGTGGGGAACTTTTTTTTCATCTTTTGCAAGAGCAAAGATTCATTGTTAGTTTTTTTTATTAGGCAAAAGGAGGAATGCGTACCTTTTAATGTGTCTATTGCTACTATAGTTTGTTTGGATATATCTTATTATGTTCTGTAATATGATAATTACCCCTTGGATCATAGAGGATATACATTGTTTAGTACTAATCTAAAAGAGTGGTTCCTATATTTACCGAAGGTGTTTTGTGGACACTCAAGTGTAAAACTCCTACCTTAGATTGAAAGATCAAGGATATAATTATATCTAAGCAATAAAAAATTTTATTCAATATGTATGCATGTGATGCATAATGTAAATGCTTATGATCCTTAATTGGTAGGGTACAAATGCTCTAAGAAATGTTGATTCGACAAAATATGAAAGGTAACTAAAGCCACTCTGATAGCATTGCAGACAACGAGAGGGTTAAGAAGGTTGAAATCTCTACCACATTTCTCTTAAGCAAGGAGATAGTTTATTATTGCTTAAGATCAATTCGTCTAGCTAAATCTTCCTTAATGTTATAGGTTTTCCAATGTATCTATTTTTTTTTTGCCTTTTATTTATGCTAATTTTTTTCCTAATGCACCCCTTGGAGAAATTTTTCACACTAGTGGGCCATACTTTAACTTTTGCCTAATACTTCACTAGAAGAAGGTTTTCACATTAGTAGGTTATGCCCTAACTTTTGCCTAATATGCCTTATGTAGATGACCTACCTTTTGGGCCTATGATGATAACTAAAGGTAGGCTCAATCAAAAAAACAAGCAATCTAGAACACTAGTTCTTATAGAGTATTATGGTTAAAGTTTGCCTAGAATTGATGTTATGAGATCCAAACTAACCATCCAAGGACTAACCTAGAACTGTAAGCCCATGGTCCATGGCTTGCCTAAAAAAACCAAAGACCATATTTGCACAGATTACAATGGACTCAGCCCAAAATAAGGCCTAAGGCCTATGAACTACCAAGGTGAACCCAAAAAGTAAGTCTGTATGGACTTAGCAATCATAAACCCTATGGACCTATCATTGAGATCTTCTAAAAGTATGAACTTTCTATTTGTATTTTATTTTTGAATCCTTTTAGGACTATGCCTCTTTTGGATAAAAGAGTTATCTACCATGCTAATAAATACCCTCTCTTCAGTGAGAATAGAGGGAGGCAATTAGATAACTCTTAACCCAATGATAAAAGAGTCTAGTTATTGACTCCAAAGTAGAAATTACTCTACTAGACCATAACCCGTACTAAAAATAATCATTCTTTCTAAAACCCTACCTTTGTGTTGTTGTTTGAAGCTTTTTTACAAGGTAAGATCTAAGGCTTTTGTTATTCATTATTGTCATCTGTTTGTGTTTTTTATTTTTGTAAACCGATGATTTCTGATGATTAATCATATGTGAGGTGATTTTATGTGATCCTCACATCAATTATAAGAGTAGTTTGTTGTTTTAAGCTATTTTGTTAGCATTTGACTGTCCATTAAAATGATGTAATCATTATGGATTTAACACCCTCAATGCGTGGACTTATTTTTAATGCATGTTAAGGTCCATACGGAATTAATAATTTAATATGTGTATGATTTGTTGTCTGTGTAGACTATTAGTCAATATAGTATTTCACATTGTCATGTATGTTACATTTTAATGTATTTTATTTACCATGTTGACATGTCTTTATATTATTGTCACATTGTACAACTATTTTGCTTCCTATAATGTATATTATTAATAACCTATAATTAATATGTGGTCCATATAGACTCCTTTTCATGAGGAGTGTTGTCTATGTGGATATGTATATTTTATATATAAGTGTATTGCTTATCAGTTTGCATGGACTTCTGATCCCTAGGAGTGTAGCCCATACGAATATATGTTTTGAAATTAATGTCTTATGAATATTGTTGTAATGCACTCATTTTTTCTCCTATACATGATTAGTTTGTCATCTCTGAAATTATAGTCTTTATATGTTCATGCTCCATGCATGTCCGTGCTTGTGTATGGTATGATGTTATTTTGTTAGCATCGTTATGAAGTCCTTATGTACACTTATTTGTATTACTAATCCCTTTGTACAAGTTGACCATTCTCATGGAATATGAGGTCTAGACGGACATTGCTCTCATGACATGTTTAGTCTACATGGACAAAGATCGAAAGCCTTACTGAGTCTGTAGAGACTTAACAATGTAGAGATGGGACCAAATAGCCTATTCTTTATTTGTTTATTCAATTATGTACCTTTTTTCTTTTTTTTATTTTGGGTTGTAATAGGTAGTGTAATAACTTGTTTTACATACCAAAATGCCTAACCTCACATCAATGGTTTTTTATCAAATTAATTGGTGTTTTCTTAATAAAATTGTTTTGAGTTTTCCTAAATAAAAATCTTACAAAAATGTATTTAAACAAAGGCCAATCTCCTAGAGATTGGAGTTGGGTAGTTACTGCCAATTCCTATAGAATTATGGGTAGTTGTCAAGGTTAAACAACAACTAATGAATAACCTACTTTTTGGATTTACAATATATAATTGTGCTTATTTTATATTCAGAATATTGGAATTTATTCTCTTTATATGAAAAAGGTGACCTGTATCTTTTAATTAAAATGGTTGCTCGCTTGATACATATAAAAAGGTATATAAAGGAAGGTATATTATTAGGGCATAAATAAAAGAAGGTATATTATTGGGGCATAAATAAGATCTAATTCCAAACCTTTTCTAAGCAAAGAATTACTGGTCCTAATGTAAAGCTAGGTGGTGACTCCAAGCACTAACCACTTTATCCTCGCTAAAATAACATAAAATCTAGTGGCAACTCCACTAGGGAATGAGAATTGAATTAAAAAGAGCCCAAATAATATGCCTTCTAATATTTTAATTTTTATCAGTACCATGCATTGTATCCTATATACACTCCGTCCCTTCTTACCTTAGATGATGTTTAAAACATGAACCCATTTTCCATTCAAGAATAGGAATTGCTAGCATATCTAACACTTATAAGCCTCATACTTTTGGTGTATGAAATGGTGAACTAACTAGTCACTATTATCCCTGATTGGAAAGACCTATTAGGAGGGACCCTCACTTGTGGGAGCCATAAAAGGTTTTTTTACCAGGCTATAAGCTTATATAGTTGAGCTTAGCAACTTTCCCTAGGTTTTATGACCTTAAGAGTTCGCAATTACATTCTGACTACTATAAAGGCATTACATTTAACCTTACTTAATGTGAGGCTAAGCCTATTGTGCCTTTTATTTGGAATGTGCCCAGCCTAATTTCACCTCAAACAAGAGTTAGATGTTATAAGTCATTGTCCTTACATGCTCTTTAAATACAAGAGGTCATTAGATTTAATTAAGCTAATAATTGAACTTGGGAGTCCCCTATTGACACTTAGGTAATCCCACCTAGAAAGGAAACGGCTTGACCATGTGTGTGGGAGAAATAAAGTCGGAAGGTTCTTCTTTTTGTTTGTCCTTATTGCATCACATACATGTATCCCATGCATACCATACATCATTTACACCATACATTGTTAATGCACTGATCATGCATCACTTTTAACCCCTTTTTTGATAGCTATCATTGATCCCTTATTCACTGCCCAATGGAAAAGTGTAAGCAAATGGCTTAGAAGAACTAGCAATCCACTACCAGTCTAACAAAAAAGAGGGATCATGTCCACTGACAAATTTGTCACCAAGATCATGTTGATAGAGCTTATGGGTGAGATAGAGAAGAGGATGATGTGCCATGTCTAGTATGCACATTTAGAAAGAGGTTTTCAAGACTTCCACCACTCATAAGGGAAAAGAGGTGATAAAGGAAGTAGATGATCAAGGCTCAGATGATGACATCCCTTTAGTCAAGAAATCCTATAATAAGGTCCCCCCCTATCTAAGACGATTAAATATGATTAGATTAAGAAGTTGAATGAGAAAATAAAAGTTATGGGTAGGTTCATTACTAAGGGTAAAGTTATTAACCTAGAAGCTATCAACCTGAGACTAAACTATAATATGGCCCGCATGTTCAAAATGCCTGATTTGAGAAAATTTGATGGTACTACTAATCCAAGGACCTATTTGAAGCAATATGCAGTCATTATGAGGGCCACTAGCCTATTAGAGGATCAAATTATAAGCCTATTCAGCATATCCCTTACTGGCCAAGCCTTTGATTGATATCATTACCAAGAAAGAAGGGTTAAGGAAGATTGGGGTGAACTGGCACGAGCATTCAGCAAGTAATATTCCAATAACACTAATATTAAGGTGACATTAAAGGATCTTAAACTGGTGAGGTAGAAGCCTAACAAAACCTTCTTAAATTATCTTGAAAGGTGTATAGCCAATATGCTAAAGATGAAAAGCAAGCTCGAGGATATTGACTAAATAAAGATGTTCATCTAAAATGCTAATAGCTATATGAATAGTGGGCTTACAATGAATGGCATCAATACTTGGGAGCAGCTGAAAGATATTGTCATTGACCTAGAAGTAGCTTATCAAAACAAAGGATTCAAAAGATGAAGCAATACAAGATATTTAAATAATAACACTGGACCCATCACTAAGATTACAAATGTGAATGGCGTGCAAGTTAAGCATTACTCTATTCTAGGGAAGTCCTTATCTTAGTGTTGGAAAAAGCTAGTGAAAGAAGGAAAGTTGTAGCCCCTCCCACTATAACCACAAAATAGTCTATTGCCTCTAAATCTTAGGCATGACTAGTATTACACCTATTTTCAAAGAATTGGCAACCTTAAAGACAACTATAAGCTCTTTTAGAAGGCCATATAAGATCTCATAAACAAGAAGTAGATACCTGACCCAGTGGCTAACTCAAACCCACTACCCAAGCATCAGACCTCATGTCTTCTTAAGTTTAGACTACATAATCAATATGTGCTAAAAGAAATTTACAAATTTGACCATGAGATAAGTGAGGGGGTGAGGGCAAACGAGGCCATTTTTATAACTAGCTTCTAGGATAGTGAAAGTGAAAGCAAGCATAGGGAGAGCAAGAACTCTTAGGATGAATCTTTTGATAAGGATCCTAAAGAGGGTGAGAGTGAGCAGATAAGGGTTAAGGAAGAAATGGTGGAGAAATTTGAGGAAAATGGTTAGATCCTCTTAAAGAAAGAAACCAAAGTCAAAAGAGATAAAAATTATAAGGTACTTAATCAACTAAAGAAAACACAGGCCCATATAAGCATTTGGGACCTATTAATATCCTCACAAGCCCATAAATAAAAGGTTATTAAAGGCCTAGGGCAATTTTTAGTGTCTGCCACTACCACCCTCGAAGAAATAGTCCAAGTCATGAAGACTAGAAAGACTAGACTTATTACTTTTTTAGATGAAGACCTACCCCTAGAAGGAAGAGAACACAACCAGCCCCTCTTCAATAAGGCCGAGGTGAATAAGAAAAAGACAAGGTATGCTATGGTAAATGATGGCTCATCACTATACATGTGACTAGTCAAGATCATGGTAGGCTCGAGTATCAAAAAGGAAAGTTTAGTTCCCTCCAGCATCACTATTAAAGCCTATGCTAAACTAAGAAAACATGTTAAAAGATCTTTCACTATTAAGGTTAAGGTAGGGCCTATTATTTATAAAGTCGAGTTCACAATTGTAGAGATTATGTATTTTTTCAGGGGATAAGAGTGGTTAGTGGAGTCACCACCTAGCCTCTACACTAATACCTCTGATCTTTACACCAGAAAGGTTCAAAATTTTAGATCTTATTTATGCCCTAATAATATGTTGTCTATGTATATTGTAACATTTATCAGTCTCTTATCATTCAAGCATATGTCATTCTTAATTTAAATTGCATCATCTTTGCATGTATGGAAGTAAACTTCAATATTTAAATAAATACACTTATGTCTATTATACATCTAGAAAGCGAGTCAATTATTGATTGTCAATTAACCTGATAGTTACCCATAATTCCATTGGAATTGGCGGTAATTGCTAAACTCCCATCTCTAAGAGATTAGTCTTTATTAAAATACATTTAATTGTGACTTTTGATTAAGGAAATACAAATCCACTTTTATTAGAAAGCACCGATTAATTATATAAAAAATAGTTTGATGTGAAAGTTAGTTTTTAGCATGTAAAAAAATTTGTTTACTAGCTATTACAACCCTAAAAATGAAATATAGAGCATTTATAATACAAAACCAAAGAGATAAACTATAGTCCTAAAATAGTCCAGCTTTTATGTCAATAAGTCCATGTAGACATTAAAGAGGTCTATCATTGGTCTATACAGACAATGATCAGGGAAGGATTGGGTCCGTTCCATCTTTCACTCCAGCCAAAGAGCCCAATTGGCAACTCAGGAAACACCAAAGCCAGAGAGATTAGATCATAGTTATTGACACATTATAAGTAGAATATGAATATACATGAGATGAATAAATCAAAGGCCATTGATTATACAAGTAAGACATATGCCAAGGAATCATCATAAAAATTACCACACATAGGTCCATGCAGACATACAGCCTTGAAGATAGAGAATCCGTGCAGACTACTTTCCCATTTCAGGCACACAATCACATGTTTTTAATATCAACACATAGACATATTAATTCACACCAATCAACCACCATTTAACATGGTATTATTTGGATAGGTAATCATGCTCATTGAGTATAAGTCTGTGTAGACCAGGTTACCAAATTGACATAAATGAAATAAGGCCGTGCAAACTAACCTATATGCTTGTGTCTAAAGGCACTAAGTCTGTATGGACTTAATCATGCATATGATCAAATTTATAAAATCAAATTAACATCATATAACATGCTGAATATTAACTATAGGCATCAATCTTACATCATATATATGAAATATAATTGGCCTACTCATTATAAATAAGAGTGGGGATAACAAAGTATCACCTCTCTCACAATTAATTTTAAAGATCATTGGCACATCAGAAACATGAAAGATATAACATAGACAAGGAAATCTCCTCAACACTAGCACAAAAAGCCTTAGGATTTAAGTGAAGCTAGTTGAAATCTCTTCTAGATCAAGCCTCCACTCTCTGCCATTGGAATAGGTGTAATTGTAATTCTTTTTTGAACCTTTAAAACTTCTGTCAAACCCTTCTCTATTGACATAGAAAAGTATTTATACTTACTCTTTAGGTTTTCTTCCTTTTTCATCTAAAAGGGAGTCCTAATCCTTAATGGATTTTGGCTTCTGGATAGAACAAGCAATATTTCCATTTAGAGTATTTTTCCCGACGGTGAGTCCATGCAAACTTATCCGTACTAGTCCATGCAGATTAGGCTCTTTAGTATGATGGTCCGTGGTCCTTATAGGCTGGGCTTTAGCCTATTCCCATAGTTAGTCTGTGCAGACATAACTCATAGGTCTATGCCAACCTTTGTCTTGATGGCTTTGTGCTAGGTTTGAGAGTTTATCTCTTGCTCTCATCACAAGTCAAGGTGAGGTGTCTACAGTTGACCGCACTTTAGTGTGTGCTATGTATCAACAGTATATAGCAAAGTATCTAAGTTAGGGATACTTACCTATCAACCCATTTTGCTTATGTTATTGCTGAGTGCACATTAACTTCAACATTAGTTATAGATTAGCTTATGAAGCATAAACCTAAAAGGATGGTGGATTGGCTTGTGAGGCTAAACCCAAAGATAATGGATTAAACTCTGGTGTTAATCCTTGAGATGATGGATTGAACTCTGGTGTTAATCTTTGAGATGATGGATTAAACTCTAGCATTGATATGGGGTTAACAAATTAAACTTAAAGTTAATCCTTGATAGGTGGATTGAACTTTGGTGTTGATCCTACAAGAAAGAAATGAAATGTTAATTTTGTTGAAAAAAAAAAGAGTAGGCTTTAATATTTTGGAGGCATTTCTCTTCCCCTTTAGCCTTTTTAGATTTTTGTGGCCTAAGGTACATGCAGACATTATGGGTCATAGTCCGTACGAACTGATCTTGATTAGAGTTCATGCAGACTTGTGCTCGACTCTCGTAAACTATTAGTGACGAGGTCCATACGGACTTAACAGAGATATAGTCCATGTGGACTTATCGCGTTAGTGATATAACCATCCCTTTTCTCCTTTATTTCTCATTTATGTACTTTCTAGTCTTCTTCCCTATTCTTTTTCTCTCAAAGAAACATCCTAACCATGGCTTCTTATGTCGGTAGTGCCTCTTGTTTGTCTTCTTCAAATGGTGAAGAAACATCCACTGTGATCGTTCTTCCATCGAAGGATAGATCTGAACCTTTTCCCCCTCCTCTGAAAGATATCTCCATGCTAACTCCAATAGGTTTCATTCCTTCTATGGCTATCAATAGGTCGAGGAATTTCATACCCATCAATAGAGTGGCAATCGGTGACCTAACTCTAATTTTGGCAGATTTGGCACATCACCCTTGCTCTGATGTGTATCCTCAGGTGCGTTCTTTCATCTTTTGCATGTTTTATATCCATTTTGATTGAGTTTCTTCATGTTTTTATGCTTTGATAATTCTCTAGTGCGACAAGTTCATGCGGATTAGGTAGGCTAGGGCATTGAAAGTCCATGCTGATTTAGATCTCTAGGAATGTTGGTCCGTGCGAACTAAGATACTTCATCTTGTGAAGTCTATGTGGACTTGTTGTTGACTATTTTTGACTTGCATTGTGTCTGTGTGGACTTTCATTTGGCCATTTTTTACTCTATTTATAGTCCTTGTGGGCTTATGTATCTCTGATATTGTGGTATGTGTGAACTTATCTTACTTGCTTTTCTGTGGTCCGTGTGACATTTTTTTTTTAAATTTTGGTCCATGCGAACTTTTATAGACCCTTAACTTATTTGTTTTGCAGACACGTCTTAAGTATGGGGGCACCTTGTTTGGTTCCCAACAATGGTACTCCCCCATGCCAGTGGTGGTAAAGAATAGAGTGAGTAGAACTGGCTTTCAGACCTTCCTTGATCACCTTGTAGGTGGGGATTTTCACCGTGATCTGCAAGCCTTGTTGGCACTATTGGATAGGTGGATGGATACCACCCATACTTTCCATTTACCTTTTAGTGAGATGGTGATCATGCCCTTCAATTTGGCATTCATTACCGAGGCTCCATGTATAAGCCGTGCTAGTGCCTTTAATGCTTATTACCGGCACCTATCCTTATGACTATCAAAGGTGAAAGAACTGTTGGGATTCATTCCTCAAGATAGGCCTGGCAGTATCTATTATATAGACTTATAGGAGAGATAGGGGAGGATTTGCCCTCAAGTGAGTTAGAAGCCCGTTGTTTTGTGTTGTATTTGTTGGGCACCACCTTGTTTGCCAACGCAATGGTACCATGAGTTGGAGCTTCCTTCTAATCTTGAAGGAGGTCAACAAGATAGGCAGCTAGAATTGGTGTTGCTCATCTTTGGGATGGATGTTCTGGAGCCTTGATATGGCCATGCGGACTCAAAAGAGCCATTGCTTTATTTAGGGCTTCGTGTCAAGCATTTTAGTAAGCCTTCCTCCTTTTTTGTTGTGCACTTCTTTGTGAGGTTTTATTGGTGATCTTATTTCTTGTTCTTCATAGGTGTGGGCTTATGAGCTCCATTTGTTAGCTCATCCTTGCAAGCTAGATGTGCCCCATCGCTGTCCAGTAATGGATAGGTGGGTTCAACCTACCTCCAGCCCATGAAATGTGGCCTCCTTGATGCAGTATCATCGGTACCTCAGTTCTCACCCATGGATAGATGTGAGTATTTCCTACATAAAGAATATTTCTATTAGTGTTTATTCATATGTAACTAACACTTACTTTTACAGGTTGATTTAGCTTAGTGGGTCTTTCCCATTGATGAGTTGCCTCCTCCTCTGCACTTTATTTAGGGCTTGTCCTTTCATCATCTACTGCTGAACACTCTAGAGACGTATTGTTGGTTTATAAGAGAAAGAGTGGTTAGTTGGCACTTGGGTCTCGATGTCTAAGTCATCCTCTTTAACACTCCTAATTCCATGTTATTTGAGAGGTATATTGATGATTTAGCATTCATACAAGGGATGGCCATTAGAATCCCTAGGGCCACTCTAGTGGAAGACAGCAATGAAGGCTATGCTCTCTAGGCTTCAACTCACTTGCTTCCATGAGTTCCTTATACTTTTCGACCTCTTCCACCTCAAGTGAAATTCTTATGCTCTGATTCCTTTTAGTGATATTTTCTAACTTGCATGTGTGGTGTTGCAGCCTACTGCTACCCTTGGGATAAGCCCATACTCTTTAAAAAAGTGGCCAAAGACTACTCCTAGCTCCCCTGGCTCTTAGTTCTCACCTCTGCTTGCTCATGGTGGAGCTTTAGGACCATCTATTGGTTTGACATCTTTACCTGACGAAGTGGTAGGGATACTGGTAGATGTGCTCGAGAAAAGTTACATGTGTTATGGCATCGATGGGGAGCTATCTTCTGCTAAGCTCTACATAGAGGAGAACTAGCCTATGGCCTTTGAGCATGAGAATACAA
>CANXYI010905598.1:0-12349 GCA_948208565.1 Hura crepitans
ATATGATCTAAAATCTAAACCTTTCTAGTATAGAATATCAAAGGTCCTATTGTAGAAAATAGGTGGCAACTCCTAAACACTAAACCATTCTTGTCCCCTATAAAAATACATATTTTCTCTACAAATATATTGGTAAGATGATTTTTAAGAACCATAAAAGATGTTTAAATGGCATACATAGACTATATAAGCAAAGTAAACTAAAGAAAGAAAAAAAGTTTAATAAATGTAATTATTGCCTATTCAAGTAAAACAACTTAGTTGGATAGGTTGACTAGTTAACTAGTGTTATTAGTAGCTACATAGATGTATATGGTTACTATATAAGCCTTTGGGCAACTATACGGGTGTACCCACCAGAGGGTCTAATAGAACCACTGCATGTATTTCTATACAAGTGCAGCCATCGGATGCTTCAATATAACCACTACACATGTTTCTATGTAGGTGCAGCTGCTAGAGGGTCTAACAAAACCATTGCATGTATTTTATTATATAGGTGCAGCCACCAGATGATTTAATAGGACAACTACACAACTTTTTGTCCTTTGACTCATGCTATGCTTAGTCTTGGACTCATGATTTATGCTGACTTGTAGGTCTATGTTAAGCTCAGTCTTTGGACTTAGATTAGTAGATGACTCTCGAGTCATATGGAGGTTGTACTAGCCATCCACCCCTGTTATCCACGGGATTTTATTTTCTTTGAAATGATTGAATTAATTACTAAAAAAAGAAATATACTTAATGAGAAAACCTTGTAAAGTATAATTCTTAGAAAACATACATTACATAATGAAATGTTCATTTTTATGTAATGTTTACATAGCTTAGCATATATGTTATACTTGTACACACTTATTTTTATGTTAATATTATTTTTAGTTATGATAAAATGTTATGAGTAAATAATTAATTATGCATGAATGAAATTGATATGGCATGTCATAATGATTACACCACTAAGCTCTCGCTTAGCACATTGTGTTTTCTTTATAATGTGTGGGTTTAAGAAGAATAGGTTAAGCGCATCAAAAGACATATTTTGATATATTTACTTCATTAAAGAGGAGAGACCTCCATTATTTTTATTTTCAATAAAAGTTTTCTACTACTTATCTGAAGATAAGTCCACACAAACCTATTCCTATGAAGATAGAGTTCACATGAACTATGGTCCCTAAAAACAAAGCTTTATTTGGTCTATATAGACCTATATTAGAAACAATGTTTATGTCTTGTCCTTTTATTTTGCATTACTTATGTTTGATTTTAGGATCCTATGTGAAGAGGGGGTATTAAGAGATCCATTTTGATGGATTTTCCCTTTTAGAGAGGGGAGATCATTTTTATGTTCTTTCTTATTTCTTTTTGCCCATTTGTATATTTATTTTTTTTATTATTGTGGCTTCTATTTATTGCCATACATACATCTCTCTTGTATATTTTAGTCTCATTGTTCGTAAAGTAGATTTTAGCTATTTCCCTTTCATTTTTCTAGGTATATGCATAAGGCCACACAAATTTCCTAAGAAGGAAGTTCATATCCATATGGACTTATTTTTGTGCCCACATATCATTTTTTTTGAGTCCATACGGACCTATACTTTGTTATAGCCTTCTATTACCTTGTTTTGTTTGTGTGTGATCCTATAGAGGTGTTAAGTCCATATAAATTTATATTGTGTATGCCTTTGTGGTCTGTGTGGACCTATCCTAGTTCTAATTGACTTATTTTCTTTTCTTGTATTTTATATTTATATTGGGTTTATAAATAATTATTTTTACCCCTTTTTATATCTTCTGTAGTAGGATTTTAAGTTGTAATCATTTTAAATATTTCCATGCATGTTGTAATAAGTAGATTAAAATGATTTTAACTCGATTAAGTAATTAAAGTCACAATAAAAATGTTTTATAGGAGATAAAGGATGAATCACACAAAAATAAAGGTTTTGGGACCAAAGTCCCTAGTTACCCAAAATCATTATAATTGGATAAAATGATATTTTAAATAATAGATGCTTTAACTTGAATATTTTGAGGACCAATGTCCACTTTCCCAAAGTTTATAAAATAAGCCTAATCAAAGTTTTAAATATGAGAAGGGTTTTAGTTGATAAAAGTGTTTTAGCTAACAAGAATTTTATGAATCGCTGTCCTTTCTGATTAATAAAATGATTTTAGGACCAATGTCCTCGTATTAATAAATTAGCCCAATTTCATGTATGTTAGATATATATGATGTTATTTACTTTAATGCATGTAGTTTTTACTTATTTTAGTTTTAATTTAATTGCTTTTTATGTGCAAACGTGTTTATTTTGTTCGTAATAATTACATGCTCATGGGGATTGATAAAAATTGGAATGATTGAGATAAAAAGACCGATATTAAGTAGTGGGCATAAATAAAAGGAATTCTTGAACACTAAAATCTTTTTGGATTACTTCTCATATTAACTAGTCATGTGGCGACTCATACTCACCGTTAGGTAAAATGCCTTGTAGAGGGACATTATTACATTTCAAGTAATCAACACTGCTCCTCTAAATTGGTGACTCCACTGGGGAAGGTCTCCTATTAGAATTTGCTCTGAAAGTGCCCTATAATTAATATTGGTCAAATCTCTAGTTCTAAGGTTTATCATTTCCCAAAATTGCATATCATGGTAGAGCCTTAGAATAAGTTAGGTCTCCCTTTTTACCCTTAATGATGTTCTAAAGCATGAAACCATTTTTATTCAATTCAATGGATTATTAGGAATGATAAGCATCACTCCAAGCCTCATACCTAATGGTATGTGAAACAATGAACCAATAGGTCACTGTCACCCATGATTGGAAGACCCATTAGGAGGGACCCTTATTTGAAGGACAACAATTTTGAAAAAGGACTATACCAGAACCCATGTAATTGGCTTAGATATATTTCCCTTAGGATACCATAATAAATTACATTGTATGTGATGTGGAATATTGTTGTGAAATGAATTTCACTCTTTCCTAAAAGATAAGTTTGATTCATTGGGCCTTTTGTAACTAGGATAGATTAAACTAATTTTGTCTTGAAATGGTCAAAATTAATCCAATAATAGCTATCAAACCTCTTGTATGGTTAGAATAAAGAGTGTTATGCTACTGGTTTAAAATCATACACCATTTGTGTTCTTGCATTCCTTATTAATGCTTGAACAAAGCTTGTTTAAGACTGTTATGTCTAGACCATGTGTGTGGGAGAAATAAGGTTGAAAGGCAACTTGTATGTGTTTATCTATAATGTATCTCATGCATACATGCACGCATGCATCATATAAGTATAATAATGTCCATGCATCATTTACTAACCCCTTGTGATTGACAAACATTAAAAACTAACTATTGGCTAGCACTAGCAGACATCCTTTTGTGACCTATCAGTTGGCATTTTGTCATCTTACCCTCTAAAGATCTTCTGATTCCTACCCAAAATCATGGCAAGTGACTAAGATACCCCTATGTCTCGAAAGGAATTTGCTGATACCTTGTATCACTTCAAAAAAGGAATGCTAACAATTACTTCAGTTTCTTTGGCCAGAAATGTTCTTGAAGTTAGAGTAAGAGACCAGATCACATAAGATGCTTCTATCACATGTAGAGAATTCTTTAAGGCTCTTGCAACTTTTAAGCATGAGGTGCTACAAGGCATCCATCAAGCCGTAATTGGTGTAGTACTTGATGCTTATTACTTTAAAAACCATGAAATAAAGAAGGAGTACCTGAGTAAGAAGAAGCCTTGCCTTACTAGTAATGGACCTTGCATTACCAGTAGCTCAATAGTTAGAATTGAAAGTCACCTCAACTTGGTTAAGCCTTTATCATGGCATTTTAAGAAGTTGGTATTGGCAAGAAATCCATAACCACTCCCATTTCGACTAGCTAAAAGTCAAAATAAGCCAGGCCATCCTTTGATCTCTTTTGTGAATATCACTAACATACAAGCCATCACACAGATGAATGTTGGACTCTTCATGCTACCATTCAAGAACTCACTAAAGAAGGTTGAACCCTATAACCAATCTGATTCCAAAAAGGCTTTGAGATTGCATTTTATCCTTTTTTTTATGTCCCTGTCAATGTTTTGTAATTATGAACAAACTTAGAACTTAAAAATTTTCCTTTTACCCTTTCAATGAAATATCCCCATCTTTATTTCTCACTTAAATGATGTTTTGTCATAAGGTAACGTGCATATTTGTAATCATTGCATACATGATATTAGTTCAATTATGACTAGTTTGTTTAATCTTGGCTTATGTATTGCATCTTGGACTTTGTTTTTTATAGTTCTTGATGAGTGAGAAGAGAGATAAAAAAGAAGAAAAAAAAAAGAGAAGATAAAAGTTTATCCTACAATCAATTACTGAACTAAGAGAACTTTTTGGAAATGAGGACAAAATTAAATAAGAAGACTAAACCCAATCCACCATCTTACCCAAATCCTAGCCTAAAAGGACCTAGAAAGCTTGACCTTTCATTTATTATCTCCTATTACATAAACATAAATACCCTTCCATTCTCATTACCCTTAAACCTTTATCTCATCAACCTTAAAGTTTTATTCTTGTCTATGTAGCCTAAGCTTTACAAATCCTTTATTTTAATAGCCATTAAAAGGCCTAAAAGAAAAAATATGCTAAAGCCCTAAACACTTTAATTAGAAACTTTAGGTAGATCTTTTAGTCAACCCTCTTAACCAATAAAATCTCGAGTTGCTTCACAATTAACCCTATAAGCATGTATGAAGGGTCCTAAAAATTAGTCTTTCATCCTCTAGGCTAAGTTCTTAATGTATATGGTTATCATAAAAAAGAAATTTGACATGGTAGTGCTAGCTTGATCCTCAATGACTCTTATAACTATCAATCACCTTAAAATAACCATTAACCTTCACCAACAATTTGAGCTCTATGTCAATCTCATCAGCCAAAAAAAAGTCTTCAACATTATCATCTTTATGCTCTAAACACCAATAATTAGAAGGGCAATTAATAAACCCTTAACAAGTCATCTTTTTTTCCTAAAGAAAGCACAGTTCTTTGTATAACCTCTTATGAATGTTACAAGATTAATAATCCCTTTTGCTATGCTTCCCACTAAAATAAAACAAATCAAAGGAAAACATCAAAAGATCTAGTAATAAAAGCTGGCACTACCCCATGGAAATAGAGATTGTAATTGAGAACCACTTAAGCAAACATCCAGCTAAGACTTGCCTAATAACATTAAGGTTGCTTCTTTCTAAGGAAAGTGCAATAGAATGAGAAGTTTAGTAATCTTGCTAATCAACTAGGAAGACTCCAAAAAAAAATCCTCGCTAAGACAAAATACCTCAAAATGGCCTAGGCAAAAGTTAGAGGAATAGAGAGAAAATATTCAACCATGAAAACCTTAGTTGCTGGTTGATAATAAAAGCTTAGGATAATGAGGTCTAAGATGTTTAAATGCTAAAATTAATCGAACCAAGTTTAATTGCATTAAGCATCTTTGTAGTAATTATCTTCATATTACATTTTACCAAAATGGCGAGCCACATCATGTAAAATAACAAGACCTTTTTTCTCTTAAAAGCTTTCTTTGAAACCATGACTCATTACATTGTGTGTACCTTAGCACACTATCAAACCTCATGAAATAAAGTCGACTTGTAGCCAAAAAATCCAAAAATAAGACACCTTTCCTCCGTCTATGTGACCAGCCTTTATAATAATAGTGATATAGTTGATCTTCAGCAAGAACAAGCTATTCTAGAAAAAGTTCATCATTTGAAGATCATATATCAAGACATAAAATTTTTGCTTTCCTACAAATATCTTCATAAAAAAGGGCTTGCTAGTGTGAAAACTTCCTTTGAGAAGCATATTAGGCAAAAGTCAAGCAACTTACTAATGTGAAGACCTCCTTTAGGGGGCACACTAGGCAAAAATTAGGGCATAGCCTGCTAATGTAAAAATCTCATTCAAAAGTGCATTAGACAAAAATTATGGAAAAAAAAAAAGAAAAAAAGAAGAAAAGAAGAAAAAGAAGAAGGAAGAAGAGAAAAAAAATGATAACTTGACAGTTTGCAGGAAAATGGGGGTATCAAAAGTTAATAAAGAAATGTTCTCTTTGATTCCTTACTACCATGAACCTTACACATTCCTTCAAACCAAAACTTTTATTCACTTGTAACAAATGGACACCTACCCTACAAAAAATTGAGACCCAGTCCTCTGACACCCTATAAACATGCTTACTTCCAACTTTAATTGGATAAATTAACTTTTACCTATTACTATTTAGAATTACCTTAATAGCACCCATCTACTAGCAAAGCCAATAACCATTCTTACTTGCATAATGCATAACATGCATACATATATAAGATTTTAAATATACAAATAGTTTCATTTTATGAATAAGTGCATCCTATAGCTAGGGTAAAAACTATCATTTCATAAATTCACACATGCTTCATTGCTAGCATGCGTTATTTGTACTAATGCTTTTTCTAAAAGTGAGCATGATAGGATGTTAATAACTACCAAGCATTTCATGAATGCTCACCAAATGATAGGAGCATTCAATCCTTAAAATACTAAGTCATATTCATCAATATAGGATAACTTCCAAAATGTCAAGTGCTTTACCTTCTACCAAAGCAAATGACGATGAATGGATAGCACGAACAATTGTACAAATCTCAGAAACTAAAATCCTGAGGGCAATTGCTAGTATCCAAAACACAATAGGCACATCAAAAGGTATGCATTCATCTCTTTAGATCATGAAAAGCTACCAATAATAAATCTCTCTTTTGCAAGATATAATACATATACCACTCTTTTGGCAAAACTATTAAATACCAAGCTTCCCTTATAATCTTGGGGGTAATTACCTAGATACAGAGAATAACAAAGAATTTATAGATATTACAAACATGTCAATGGTTAAAATATTCACTTTTTAAGCATAATGCAAGACAATAATAGTGAATTTTTATTTTTGCAAAAAGTAGTAAAAGGTTTTACATATCAATAAGAACAACTATAGCTAGAATCTTAGGGGCAAAATATAAAACACCGTAGGTATACATTCATTATTTTTCCTAAGATAAAGCACTAATAATGAATCATTACTCCTATAGAGTATAATAACAATTCCACACTTCAACGATGGTTAATGCAAAGAGTAATCTTACGAGCTTTTTGATATATAATGCATTGCCTCTCCTTTCAGTTCCAAGCTTACTAGTTGTAATAGGCACTTTAACATATAAATAATAGCCTAGAGAGTAGCTTCAGGCAATAGCCTAGTGAGTAGCTTCAGATAATAGCCTAAAGAGTGGCTTTAGATAACAACCCAAATAGCAACTTCAGATAACAACCCAGAGAATAACTTCAAACAATAGCCTAGAGAGTATTGCCTCTAAAAAAACCATTAAGAAAGGAAAGGGAGCTCTTAGAACATTTAACCAAATAACCCATCGAATAGGGGTAGCTCTCGAACCCACTAAGCAGAGGGAGTTCATGAAACATTCAACCAAATAACCCATTGAGCGGGGGTAGCTCTTAAAACATCTAACAAAACACATCAAATAGGGGTAGCTCTCAAACCTATTAAGTAAGGGAGCTTTTAGAACATTCAACTAAAACCTATCAAGTGGGGGGAGCTCTCAAAACATTTAACTACACAACCTATCAAGCAGGGGTAGCTCTCGAACCTATCTAATAAAGGGAGCTCTCAGAACATTCAACAAAATAACCTATTGAGTAGAGGTAGCTCTCAAACCCACCAAGTAGGTAGAGCTCTTGAAACATTCAAAAAAAACCCATCAAGTAGGTGTAGCTTTTAAACTAATTAAGAAATGAGAGCTCTTGGAATATTCAACCAAATAGCCTATTGAGTAGGGGTCACTCTTAAAACTTTTAACAAAACTTATTGAGTAGGGTAGCTCTCGAACCCACTGAGTAGAGGGAGCTCTCAAAACCTTCAACAAAACCCATCAAGTAGGGGTATCACTTGAACCCACCGAGCAGAAGGAGCTCTCAAAACTTTCAATAAAACCTATAGAGTAAGGGGAGCTCTTAGAACTAACTCTATGGCATAGGTATGCATCTCTTCCTTTCTTTTAAAATTTGATGTGACTTGGTGTGCACAATTTGCAAGCCCCATCAAAATGGGGGCAACTATAGACACAGGAGTTTGAGACACTTCTCTATTTAGAGGGTTTCTAATGATAAAGCCCATAAATGCTAGATATTTCTCAAGAGATATAAGGGGAGGCCTACAAATTAAGTAGACTACCCTAAAGACAAGACCTAAACTACCTTAAAAAAAGCTTAACGGAGATAGCTAACAAATATCTTACGATAATTGGTAGACTATGTTCACAAGGACAACAAGTCTATATGGACATAATTGACATAGAGGCTATCTATATCCGTATAGCTTCAACTATATGAGGACTAAGTCTATGTGGACTTACCACTAGTCCATGCAAACTATAACACATAAGTTTGTGCGGACCTAGATGAACCTAGGATAACCCTAGACCACCTTCTAGATGACTGAAGGAATATTTTCTATAAGAACCACGAGCCTTATTTGGCAAGGAAGGTATAATTTAAAAAAAACTTTAGCTATCCTTTTTTTTTTAAAAAAAAAAGAGAGACTTGGCAATAATTTTTCCCTTCATTTCCTTCCTCCCTCTTACCAAAAAAACCCTTGTAAAATGCTCAATCTCTATAGCCAAAGCTTGAAACCTTAAAGAAAATTGCCTTTGCTTGGTCTTAAAAAAGCCAAACCTCACACTTTTGAACAAATCATCTATTTGTGGTAAATACTTAAGGAAACCCATATAAAGGGTTCTCCTCCCTTTCTTTCTCCTGTGTTATTTATAATTTTTAGTTTTTATTCTTTGTATTTTCCCTTTTCTTCTTTCCTCTTTTGAGGCTAAGGACCCTCAATAAAAATAGAGTGTTAAAAGACTTATTTTGATATATTTACTTCTTTAGAGAGCAGAGACCTTTGTTATTTTTATTTTCAATAAAAGTTTTCTATTGCTTAACTGATGATAAGTCTACATAGACCTATTCTTATAAAGATAAAGTCTATACAAATCATGGTCCCTAGAAACACATCTTCATTTGGTCCGTATAGACCTATATTAGAAATGATATTTATGTTTTGTCCTTTTATTTTGCATTTCTTATGTTTAATTTTAGGGTTCTCTATGAAGAAGGGGTATTGAGAGATCCATTTTGATGGATCTTCCCCCTTAGAGAGGGGAGATCATTTTTATGTTCATTCTTATTTCCTTTTGCCCATTTGTTTAGATATTTTTTATTGTTGTGGTTTTTATTTATTGTTATACATGTATCTCTCTTGTATATTTTTCTCTTATTATTTATAGTGTAGATTTTAACTGTTTCCCTTTCATCTTTCTAGTTATGTGCATAAAGCCACATAGACTTCCCTATTAGGGAAGTCCATGTCTATGTGGACTTATTTTTATGCCCACAGATCATTTTTTGGATTTCATAAGAACCTATAATTTGTTGTGGCCTACTATTACCTTATTTTATTTGTGTGCAATCCTACAGAGGCATTAAGTCCATGCAAACTTATATTGTGCATGCCTTTATGGTTTGTATAAACTTGTCCTTGTTCCAATAGACTTATTTTCTTTTCTTGTATTTTATATTTATATTAGGTCTGTAAATAATTATTTTTAGCCTTTTTAGATATTCTATCATAGGATTTTCAGTTGTAATCATTTTAGATATTTCCATGTATAATTCCATGTATGTTGTAATAGTTAGGTTATAATGGCTATGACTCAATTAAGTAATCAAAGTCACCATAAAAATGTTTTATAGGAGATAAGGGCTGAATCACATAAAAATAAAGGTTTTGGGACCAAAGTCCCTAATTGCCCAAAATCATTATAATTGGATAAAATTATCTTTTAAAGAATAAATGTTTTAACTTGAATATTCGAGGACTAAAGTCCTCTCCCCCAAAGTTTATAAAATGAGCCAAATTAAAGTTTTAAATACGAGAAGGGTTATAATTAATAAATGTGTTTTAACTAATGAGAATTTTGGGAATTGATGTCCCTGCTAATGAATATAATAATTTTGGGATCAATGTCCTCATATTAATAAATTGGCCTAATTTCATATAGGTTTGATATATATAATGCTATTCACTTTAATACGTGGAGGATTTACTTATTTTAATTTTAATTCTTTTTATGTGCAAATATGTTTATTTTGATCACAATAATTGAATGCTTGAGGGGATTGATAAAAATTAGAACTATCAAAATAAACAGACCGATATTAAGTAGTGGGCATAAATAAGAGAAATTCCCAAACATCCGAATCTCTTTAGTTTACTTCTCAGATTAACCACTCGGGTAGCAACTCATACTCATTGCTAGGTAAACTACCTCATGGAGGGATATTATTATATGTCAAGTAATCAATACTGCTCCTTTAGCATGCTAACCCTATTGCATGCATATACCAAAGTATACAAACAATGTATAATGAGACATAAATGAAAGAAATCCCTCAATAAATATTAAGACATGCACCTTTTGTTAATATAGTTTGAACTAGAGTTCTTCTTAGTATTGAACTATTGGGCTAACCCAAGCTTATGC
Organism: Hura crepitans; assembly: GCA_948208565.1. Taxonomy (NCBI): domain Eukaryota; kingdom Viridiplantae; phylum Streptophyta; class Magnoliopsida; order Malpighiales; family Euphorbiaceae; genus Hura; species Hura crepitans. The sequence continues at coordinate 10,690 of CANXYI010905598.1, forward strand.
TATGTTAAATATTTTTTTGAGTGTATTAATGGTTTATCTTAGATAATCAATTAGTTTATTAAGCTAAGTTAAGACTAATTAGTCTGGATGCAAGATTGGGGAAATGTGTATATGATATGTTGATGACCCAATGATTAGTAGTTGTATTAAATTGCAATTGGCCTGAGATGCCAAACATTTTAGTTATGGACTAGGCTTGTTAAGCTAACCTAAGGTTTAACCTCAACAAGAAATGGGTTTTGTCTCACTAAGAAAACTATTGAGTTTTCTCAGATCAATATTGAGGGCTATTAGTTCTCAATAAAAATAGTGGAAATAAAATATGTATTTTATTAAGACCTAATAAAATGCATTCGTATACATAATTATGCACAAACATATTTCTCAATCTTTACATATTGGTACATTTGCATAACGAATTCATTTAACCTAAATTTGCACACAATTCTTGATTCTAATAAATTAAATGGTCCCAACTTCATAAGCTATCTTTAAGATATAAGAATAATTGTTAGAAGTGAAAGGATTAGTTATGTGTTGGAAAATCCTATCCCACAAGTCCCTAATGACAATGTTAAAGTTGATAAATAATCAACTTGTTTAAAGCATGTTGAGGATAGTGATCTAGCAACATGTACCATACTAGTATTAAAGTCCCTAGAGCATCAAAAGTAACATGAACATATGGATGGTCACACAATTCTCTTTCACCTTAAAGTGTTTTTTAGAGGGTAAAGCAAGAGTGAGCATTATGAGATATCTAAGGCCTTGTTTCCTTGTAGGATGGTAGAGGGGACTTCAACTATTCAGCACGAGCAAAAAATGAATGGGTACTTTAAGAGGCTTACTACTTTGGTCTTCATTATGGATCATGAGCTAAGAATAGACTTAGTTCTACAATTATTACCAAATAGTTATGCACAATTTATGCTTAACTACCAAATGAACAAGATCTAGACAATAATCACTGAGCTAGTGAACATGCTCAATACTATTGAGGATTCTATGAAAATGAATTCCAAAGTAGTTATGGTTGTTGACTCTACTTCTTCTAAAGGTATAAAGGGAAGAGAAAGAAAAAGGATACATCTAAGGCCCTAGGTGAGGTTAAGAAGAATAAAGGCAAATAACCTATTGTTACTGCAAAAAAGACTAGCCTTAAGTTGACTTGCTTCCATTATGGTAAGACTAGATATTAAAAATGGAATTGCAAGGCCTATTTAGAATCTAAAATGACAGAGAAGTATGGTGATGCATCTATTTCAGGTATTTATGTTATTGAAATAAATATTAGTACTACTATTGATAATCACACATGGGTATTGGATACTAGTTGTGGTTCTCATTTGGTTTCTAATTGTATAGACTAGAGGGCAATAAAAGGTTGAATAAAAGTGATGTAGACCTATGCATGGCAAACAGAGCAAGAGTTACTACATTAGTTATGGAGACATATTACTTAAATTTGCCTTCTAAATTTTTATTGGAATTGTATAATTGTTATTATGTTTCATCCTCAAACAAGAATATTATTTCAATATCTTGTCTTATTGAATAGGATTTTGAAATTTTCCTTTATAAGAGTAAGGGTTGCTTAGTGTTAATGGATATTATATTTTATTATTTTGCTTTAATTGTTAATGGAATATATATTTTTAAT
>CANXYI010905660.1:0-15665 GCA_948208565.1 Hura crepitans
TAAGGTAATAGCATATGCTTATAGGAAGTTAAAGCCACATGAGAGGAATTATCTTACTGATGATCTGGAGTTGGCTATAATTATTTTTGCATTAAAAATCTAGAGACATTATTTATACGATGAAAAGTGTTATATCTACACTAATCATAAGAGTTTGAAATATCTCCCCACCTAGAAGGAGTTAAACTTAAGGCAGCGATGGTGGTTAGAGTTAATCAAGGATTATGATTGCTTAATAGACTATCACCTGAGAAAGACTAATGTAGTTGTGAACACATTGAGCCGAAAATTCATGATGACAATAACAACAATGAATGTTAGAATGGAATATACAGAGAAACCTGCCATCTTAGCTGAGTTACAGATCAAGCCAGATCTTAAGGAGCAGATAAAAGACACACAGACATGAGATGGATAGCTAGTACAAACTATGAGTAAAGTCAAAGAGGGGAGGACTACAGAGTTTGAACTAAGAGAGGATATATGTTTATATTACCATGGTAGGTTATGTGTACCTGATATAGATGACTTGAGAACATAAATTTTGAGAGAGGCGCATGAAGCTCTCTATTCCATACATCTAGGTAATACAAAGATGTACCTGGATTTAAAACCTCACTATTGGTGGTTAGGGATGAAGCATGACATAGCTAAATATATAGCCAGGTGTTTGACATGTCAGCAAGTAAAGGTTAAGCATCAAGTTCCTTTTAGATTGTTACATACAATAGCAATATCAAAGTGGAAATGGGAAAAGGTTACCATGGATTTTTTTAATGGGATTACCACTAACTAGGAATAAGTGTGATGCTAGGTGGGTGATTATAGATAGGCTGACCAAGATAGCATATTTTATTCCTGGGAAGATGGATTATTCTTTGGAAAAGCTAGCACGACTATACATTAATGAAATTGTGAGACTTCATGGTGTGCTAGTGGCTATTATTTCAAAGAGAGATCGTCAATTCACTTTTAGGTTTTAGAAGAAGTTGCATGAAGCTTTTAGTACTCGTTTGACATACAGTATAGCTTTTCACCCCCAAATAGATAGGTAATTAGAACAAGTGATAAAAGTATTGGAAGACATGTTATATAGCTATGAGATAAAGTTCAAAGGAAGCTGGGACCAATACTTATCTTTGGCTAAATTTAAATATAATAATAGTCATCAAACTAGTTTAGGCATGGCACTTTATGAGGCATTATATGACAGAAGGTGCAAAACTCCTCTTTGTTGGAGTGAAGTAAGTGAAAGCAAGATTGTAGGGATTGATTTGATCAAGCATGCAAAGGATAAAGTCAAGATTGTAAGAGAGATATTGAAAGGTACCATAAATCGACAAAATTCCTATGCTGATTTAAAAAGAAGGCATATAAAATATGAAGTGGGTGAGAAAGTTTTCTTAAAAGTATCACCATGGAAGAAGATACTCAAGTTTAGTAAGAAAGGAAAGCTTAGTCCTAGATTTATTGGTTCCTATAAGATTACAGAACGTGTGGGGCTAGTGGCATAGAGGCTAACCTTACCATTTGAGTTGTAGTAGATCTATGATATGTTCCATGTATCAATGCTCAGGTGGTATAAATCAAATCCATCACATGTGATACCTACAGAAGAGATCCAAATATAACTAGATTTGACTTATAAGGAAAACCAATGCAAGTTCTGGCTCAAGAAGTGAAGCAGTTGCAAAATACAACCATACCACTAGTCAAAGTGTTATGAAAGTATCACAATATAGAAAAAGCTACTTAGGAAAGTGAGGAGCAAATGCAGGCTTAGTATCCACGCTTATTCTCACCAAGTAATTTTAAGGATGAAATTATATAAGAGGGGAGGAATTATAATGCCCATAAATCGAGGTTATGTGAAAAGTACCTCTAAGGCCGAACAGTGTTCCTAGAGAACCAGAACACCTTCATGGGGCCTAAGAAGGGACCTACTATTCATAAAACTTTAACGGGCCAGAAAATGGGTAAAATGAATTAATTTAAAATTTTACAGAACCAATAATTCATTCTAGGCCATAAGCTAATGAATCATAGCCTTAGATGGACTTGTGTTACGAATGACTTAGAATGTGCTTAGACAGAGCTAAAAATAACATATCCTAAAGGTTAAAAATTCCAATTTATCTATTGGTGAAGGAATTTTAATTTTTTGAGGTCATTCGATAATTTTTAAGAATTTCTCGATTTTATGAGAAATTAGTTAATTGACTTACTGATGGAATTTTGATGTGAAATTTTACAAGCCTTTAAACAAGCCCAATTAAGGATTTTTAAAATAAACATAAAGATTTTTAGAGGTCCAAATGATTTTTTAAAATTGCCTGAAGTTATAGCTAAAAATTAGGTTTTTACTGGTCGTTTAGGTGCCACGTGTTACGAACTGAGCCATCCACCCACTACTATAAATACCCCTTGCCACAAGTATATCACCCTCTAATTGCTAAGTCATCCCTCTACCATCTTCACCTTATTTTCCCCTTAGAGTTGTCGATGACATTTCCAGCAGTAAATCCATTATTTCTTCTCCATTTTTAGTTGTAACCACCACTTATTCCTCCACCAAAAATCATAATTAAATGGGAAAAATTGTCCCCATGATTTTTAGAGTTCAATTCTAGCCTTAGAAGCTCATAAAATTCAAAAGGGAGATTTAGCTATGAAAAGTGTAGACACTAAGTTTCTACGGCTCCCGTGTTTAGATTATCGAATGATAAAGGAAAGGATTAAGTTCTGAGGAATAAGGATGCTAACATTTGGTCCAAAGATCTCAAAGGTTTCTTTAAAAAATAAAAATAAAAGGTTTTTACTCGGTTTGAAAAATCTCGTGGTTCGACATGAAATGCAAGTAAAATATGCATCTATGGTGGGCTGAGGGCCCCCCGAGGTGTGGAGTATTTTAAAAGGAAGATAAAGTTTTAAAATTAAGAAAATTATATTTTTTACACATTTCTGGCCTTCAGGCAAAATGGCATCATCTTGCTCTAAAATAGCCATTTCATGCCTTACTAAAACGGTCGTTTCAACCTTAAAATAGCTATTTCACACTTATCTAAAATATCCATTTTGGCTCAACAAAATGAAGTCATTTTTCTAAACAAGGAAGAATTCATACACACCACCCTCATGGGCAAAATGACCATTTTGATTTTCAAAACGACCGTTTTGGTTCAAAATGGCCGTTTTGGTTCAAAACAGCCATTTTGAGGCCAAAATGGCCATTTCACACCCTAAAACAGCTATTTTGTATGCCTCAGGAATTTGTGTATAAATAGGAAAATCCATATGGATTTACTCTCTCTTAGCTCTCAGGAAATAGCTCCAAAAAAGGCAAAAAAAAAATATTCTCTAAACAACATTCTTTCTCTTCTCCTTCTTTTTTTGATTTTTCCTTTATCTACTTACCGGTTAGGTGTAGTAACTTATCAAATCTATAGATCTATGTATTATTATTGAGTTATTGTTGTATTTTTTTGGTTTTATATTATTATTGTATTTTATGGGTTTTATATTATTATTGTTGTATTTTTGTGGGTTTTATTTTTGTAGTGATCTATTATTTTCATTTTATGTAACATTTTTTCTCTCAGGCCATTTATTTCTACTTCTAATGTTTTAATCTTGTTGTGATGTGAGTTATTTGATGTGTTGTGATTAATTTAATCTTTCTGCTTACTCTCTTTATCAAACATTGCTAGCTGGTATTTTAGGTGATTTTCATGTAATTTATTTTATTTTATTTTTAGGTTAGAATGTATTTTAGGTGATTGCCATGTAATTTATTTTTTAGTATGATTATTTCCTTGTATATTCCATGTATGTTGAAATAGGTAGGAAAATTATTTTTGCATGTGATAAAAATAATTAAGCTATTTTATACCTAATTAATTGGTATTTTACTAATAAAATAGGTTTTGATTTTTCCTTAATAAAAGTCACAAATTATAAAAATTCATTTTTTAGAAATAAGGATGCAAGAATTAAAGTTCTCAAAATAATTAACTACTCAATTTTATGTATGATGTAGACCTATTTTTTAAAAAAGCGTGCAATAACCAAAGTTCCCAAAATAATTAATTTAGTTAGTAAACCATTTTATATTTAATCAAATTGGTGTTTTCTTAATAAAAATGGATTTTGATTTATTCACAACAAAAGTCATAAATAATAAAAACCTACTTTCTAAAAATAAGCATGTGAGAACCAAAGTTTTCAAAATAATCAATTGCCTAGTCTCATGTACGGAATTCTTGAATTTTAAGTATTTTATTTATTTTTGTAAATATGTCTTATTATTCCATGATGTGAATATGTGATTTATTTCAATACCTAAACTTGTGTGAAGGAAAAGGATAATATTATAAATTCAATTTGAAATTCCATATTAACTTGAGATATAAAGAAAAGTAGGGTTCCAAATCGCTTTGATTTTGGCCCTACAAGGTATTTCCTAACTTTGTTTGGGTGGCAACTCCTACCTTGTGGTGCCTAACTCGCTATTTCTAGGCTAACCAAATAGTGAATGATTTAGGATTCCTTGAATCTACTTTTTGTCTTTCAAGACTCGAGGAGTGAGGTTTAAGTCAAATCCTCGATCGGCCCATAAGAGGGAGGTGGCGAGAATAGTGGCGACTACACTGGGGACACTATAAAACCATACTACAAAAGTACCTCAAATTAATATAGAACTTTATGTTTTGAATTTATAATATTATCTTTTTTTGAAATTGTATCACATACTAAAGCCTTAGAATAAGTTAGGCATCCTTTTCTCACCCTGATGTCATTTTGAAGAATAAACCCATTTTCATTCAATTTGGAAGATTGTTAGGAATGACATCAAATTAAAGCCAATTGGTTGAAATGGTGACCTAATTGGTTGTATGCTCATGATGAGTTATACCTGTTATGGAGGGACCATAATTGGATGACCATAACTTGTGTGACCTAACTATGAGCCCATGTAATGACTAATAGTAACTTCCCCTAGGTACCCTAATTAATGATGTATTATGTGCTATGTGGGCCAATATACATGAAATAAGGCTTAATCATCTTAAAATGTTGTCAAACCCATTACACATTTTCTAACTAGAATTGGCTAGACCCTGCATTTTGGTTTGATTAAATATATCCAATATATATGGGCCAAATATCTTATGTGCGCTCTTTTAAATAGAAGAGAAATAACATTCACCAATTTGCTGCTTATTATTCAAACCTATTGAGGACCTCGATGTCCCATAGAAAAGCCTTTCTAGGAAAGAGTGCATTGACCTCATGTGTGGGAAGTGATAAGGTTAAAAGGCTCTTGCTTGTGTTTGTTGTTGCACATATTAACATGCACCTACATTTCATGCAATCACATGCATCCCATTCATTATTTCTAACCCCTTGTATTACAACTATCATAAATCCTCAGGCCACTTGGATACATCCTCGGGCCACTTGGATACATGGGTTAGATGAAAGGATAACTCGATAGGAAGTCATTTATATCACTTATAACCAAATAGACATGGTAAGGGAAAGTAGTTCCTCAGTTCTAGATTTTGAAGCCAGGATGGACCAAAAATTCGAAGAGTTAGAAAGAAAAATGATGTCCCTAATCTCAAAGGCAATTACTAGGGTTGCTCCTACTTTGGTACACTACCACCTATCGAAGTGATTGTAGCCACACCTACTGAAAAGGTTACTACTATTTTTAGGGGAATTTGCACTAAGAAAAAGGCAATGGGTTTAGATGAGAAGAATAAGAAAGCTAAATTTTTCAATCTAGAGTTTAATTTCCTTGAGGATTATGAGGATAAATTTAGGAAAAGAGTTGCACCTAGAAGGGTTACGGATACCACTATAAAGAAGTTAGAAGAGAAGATAAAAGCAATGGCTAGACTTATTACCATGGGCAAAGGGATAAATCTTGATGAGCTTACTCTAGAATCTAAAGAAATATTACCTACCAAGTTCAAAATGTCGAAATTGCCTAAGTTTGATGAGACAACTGATCTGAGAGCTCATGTCAAGTAGTATGCTATGATCATGAGAGGCATAGAACTTAGCACAAAGTAAAAGATGGGCTATTTCAACTTGACATTGCAGGGTAAAGTAATTGACTGGTACCATGAACTGGAAAAGAAAGTAAAAGAGGACTGAGGTAAGATCACTGAAGCTTTTCTCAATCAGTATGACTGCAGCACTCATATGAAGGTTACAATGAAGAACCTTGAGTTGCTTAAACAAAAGCCCAATGAGACCTTTATAGAGTACTTGACAAGATACAGGTCTAAAGTTCTAGAAATGAGAAAGAAGCCAAAAATAGCATACCAAATCCATATGTTCATTAAGAATGTCAGTCCATATTTAAAGGACGGGTTAAAAGCAAAAGGGCTTAAAGACTGGGAATCACTAAAGGATTTAGCAATAGATTTAGAAAAAGAGCTTGTTGAGTAGAAAAAGGGCTCAGGAGGGTTCAATAATAAAAGGAACTTGAGTAGTAAAGGGATAACTAGAATGGGTTTTAGTGGAACTAATAAGACTGTCAAAGTACCCATTATGTCTAGGCATTACTCCAATTTAGGCAAACCACTATCTTGGTGCTTGAAATGGCTCTAGAAAGAAAGGATAAATCAACCTTTGCCATATGAACCTCCTAGGCATGAAAGGCAACCATATCATATATCAAACTTGTATTGTCAGTATCATCAGCACATAGGCCATAATGCGGATAGTTGTTATACTCTGAGGGATAAAATCAAGGATTTGATTGATTTAAGGTAGATCCTTGATCTAGAGAGGAGATAGAAGGGTTAGGGTGCTTACTCTAGTGTTCCTCCACCTATCAACATGGTTAATTCGAGATTATCAAAATGGTATATATTGCAGGATTTGTACAAAAATGACTACCTAGCAATGGAGAGAAGGGCAAAATTAAGTCAGGGTTCAGTTTGTTTGATTTATAGGTTATAGATAGTGAAAGCGAGCTAGAAAAATAGGTTCAAGACTTATGGGTCAATTCATATTCAAAGCAAAAACTAGGTGAAGAAGGAAAGATCAATGTAATAACTTAAAGTGGTCGGGTAGTGATAGAGATAAGAAAAGAGCTACTTCTCTCGGTAATAAAAAAGGAAAAAGATATAGTAATGAAAAAAAGGAAAAAGATATAGGATCTATTGTGCCAATCCCCCTCTCATCGATAAAAGGTGGTTGAGGCCTTATATGTTACAATGGTTTTAACTACCATATTGCCATCTGAGTTGGTGGCTATGGTAAAGGAGGAAGAAAAAATAGTAGTCAACTTCTCTAATGTAAATCTTCCACTAGAAGGGCAATACCACAATTGCCCTCTGTATATAAAGGCTGAACTTAATGGTAAGCACACAGCATGTGTAATGGTTAATGATGGGTCATCAATTAATATGTGCCTACTCAAAGTAGCAGCTACATACAGGATTAAAGATTTGATGATCTCTCAGTCCAAGCTTACCATTACGGCATATAGGACTTTTAAAGTCAAGGTCAAAATAGGGGTGATCATAGACAATGTCGAGTTTGCAGTGCTTGATATCCCTCCAAACTTCTCCTTGCTTTTGGAAAGGCCATGGTTTCGTAAGTTAAAAAGGGTTCCATTAACACTATGTCAGATGATAAAGATCCCTTATAATGGCGAGGTCATAACTATATAGGCTACAAGAGAGAATTAGGTTTTGATGCTTGAGATAGCCAATCAGCCTTTCAACGGATTCCATATAGCTAAGATTTTCTTAGAAGAGGAAGAAGATGATCCCAAGGTGGTAAATATGCTAAAAAGATAAACTATTTACCTAGTTCTAGTTTGGGACACAATTCGGATAGTTTGATCTCAATCGACCAGCTAAAAGGATAGAAGAATTAGAAAGGGTTAGGATACATAGTAGAAACTTCAGAGCTAAAAAAAGACTAGTAAGGGTATCCCACCATTGGAAGAGAGTTTTGTTCAAGCTAAAGGGAATGTCAACTACTATAGAGAGTTAGAGCCAATTGTTATAAAGGGGAAGATTATGCCTGGGTTTAAAATTTTTAGTTATGTGTTTGACTGGGTTGCAAATGAAGTAAAGCCATTTCAAATTTTTGGGATAAAAATGTCATGACCAATCTAGCCGATCTGGAAATTGAGCCTAAGGAAGAGATTCTAACTACTGCTATGCTCTAAGACAAAGGAAAGAAAAAGATAGAAAAGGAAGACCCTCTAGAAAGCTTTTCTAAAATTCTATTTGTAGTCAAACTATTTGATGATGATATTGAATTATTTTTCTTATTTTTGTGATGTCTCATCTAATTACATCATACATAATGATAATCATGACTCGCATAACATGTTTGACATTAATTTAATCTATACTACCTTGTTTAATCTTGGTACTGATGAAAATCTAAAGGAAATTTTAATTGCATCTAATATAACTCCTGAAGAGAGGAAAAAATTTGAGAGAATATTAAAAAAAATATGATAAAGTCTTTACCTAGACCTATGAAGACATGCCCAAGATAGATTAAGAAGTAGTTAAACATGCCATTTACACATACCTAGAAACAAAATCAATAAAATAGAAGTTGAGAAGAATAAGGCCAAAATGAGCAGAAAAGATAAAAGAAGTACACAAGCAGATCAAAGCCAAGTTCTTAAAAGAAGTATAGTATCCAACCGGACTAGCCAATGTATGCATGTCGCTAAAATGGATGGTAGGGTTAAGATGTGTATAAATCACAAGGACCTGAATAAGGCCTACCCAAAAGATGACTTTCCATTACCACACATAAATATTCTAGTTGATAGTGCGACAATGTGAAAAATGTATAGTTTAGTTGATGGATATGCCGTTTACAATCAAATTTTAAATAAGATAGTGGATAAGATAAAAACTACCTTTATCACAAAGTGGGGAACCTTCTACTATAAGGTAATGCCTTTCAGGTTGAAAAATGCTACAGCTACTTACCAAAAGATGGCTATAAGAATTCTGGATGACTTGATTCACCCAAAAGTGGAAGTATATGTGGATGACATGATGATCAAATCCACTACAAGAGAAGGGCATTTTGAGGCACTAGAAAAGTTATTCAAGTGGATAGATAAGTACAATCTACATCTGAATCCAAAAAAATGTGTCATTAGGGTAACTTTAGGTAAACTCTTGGGGCATATAGTGAGTCAAAAGGGAATTGAGGTTGACATTGATAAGGTCAAAGCTATTAGAGAAATGCCAGTTACAAAGAAAGAAAAAGAAATAAAGGGATTTATGGGAAGAATATAATATATCAGTAAATTCATTGCTAAGCTTACCACCATATGTGAGCCCATTTTCAAACTTCTTAAAAAGAACCAACCAATTAAGTGGAACAAAGATTGTCAAAGAGCTTTTGACATTATCATGGCAAATTTGTTAAATCCATCAGTCCTATAGCCACTAAGGCATGGGAAGCCACTAATTCTCTACCAGTCTATTAAAGAAAGTTTAGTAAGGGCTATGATAGTGCAAGATGATGAATTTAGAGTTGAATTTGCAATTTATCACCTGATTAAGAAGTTTTTGCCTTATGAAGCCAAGTATGTAGAAGTGGAAAAGATTTGTTTAGCAATAGTGTGGGCTTCAAAAATATTGAGGCACTATTTCTAATCATATATAGTATAGGCAGTATCCAAGTATAACCCTTTGAGATATCTTCAAATAGCTCCATCTTTGATAGTTAAAATGAGGAAATAGTTTCTTTTGCTTCAAGAGTTTGACATTCAGTACATAATAAGGAAGACCATAAAAAGGCAAGCAATCACAGAGTTCCTAGCTAGTCATCCACTAGAAAGTGAAATGCTTAAGTTTGAGTTCCTAGATGAGAACCTAAACTCGATAATGGTCTAAGGTTGGCAAATGTATTTTGATGGTGAAGTAAATAATAAGGGAGCAGGAGTAAGGGTAATCTTGATAACTCCTAAAGGAGAGAAGCTGCTGCTAGCTAAAAAATTGAGATATAATGTTTCAAACAATATGGCTAAATATGAGGCTTGTATATTCAGGCTTGAAGCATTGTTGACTCTTTGTGCAAAGATAGTTGAGGTGTTTGGGGATTCATCTTTGGTTGTGTATTAGATTAATGAAGAATAAACCATTTATAAAGAAAAATTATTGCCTTATGCAAAACATCTTAGATCCATCAGCATACGATTTGAGATGAACACTTTGCACCATGTTCCTAGAGACGAGAATCAACTAGTAGATGTATTGGGCACCCTTGTCTCTATATGGAATAATCCAAAAAGGGTAATCATGAAACCACTAATTGTTTTTAGTTCTGAAAAGCCTTGCTACGAGTTAGAATAGATAATGGAAATTGAACAAAAAGAAAGTAAACCATGGTTTTATGATATCTAGAATTATTTAGAGAATGGAGAATTTCCTGAAGAAGCTATGGATAAGGATAAGATGCTATTAAGAAAATTGTCAACTCAGTTCATCAGGGTAGGTGGGGTCTTATACAAAAGTAAGCAGATGGTCTTTAGCTCTATTGCTTGAAAGAGAAAAAGTAGAAAGGGTCATAAAAGAGATACGTGTAAGAACTTATGGCACACACATGAATGGTTTAGAGTTTGCTAAGAAAATCATGCAATAGAGGTTCTTTTAGCTTACAATGGACCATGATTATTCAAAGTACCTATAAAAATGTCATAAGTGCCAACAATATTAGGATTTAAGACATGTACCTACCTCAGAACTTAAGCTTATCATCTCCCTAGCCATTAATTGCATAGGGGATAAACATAATCAAAGAAATATATCCAACAGCTCTAAATGGGCATTATTTCAATACAGTAGCCATCAATTATTTCTCAAAATAGGTTGAAGCATAATCTTTTAAGAAGTTAAGGGCAAGAGAGATGGCTAAGTTCATAGAAAAGAATTTAATCTACAGATATGGGGTCGCACACCACATAGTCTCAAACAACAGTGTCTAATTTTAGGCTAAGACAAAAGTATTGCTATAAAAGTACAAAATAGAGCATTATAAATCCTCTCCTAGAAGCCACAAGCCAATAGATTGTCTTGAGAAGGTCCCATCACCCAATTCTTATATGACTTAAAAGTTTGAAAGTTTTAAGAGATCTTAGAAAGAATTTTGATCTTCAAGGGTAACTGCTTCCACAGGTCATGGTACCAAACCTTGGGTGAGAGACAATGCCTTAGGTCTCTCTAAATTGCCTCACATAATGATCAGGAATGCAAAATATAACTTTATGCAAGCCAATAAGGGCTACATAGCCTATAGAACTGCTCCTTTGTACATGCCATAAAGAAATCCACGGGCTTATGAAATTTATGCTTTCATTAGTTATGGTAGTCATCCAAACAACCCATTAATTCATATCAAAAAAATGGCACATAAAAGTATGAGGCAGTAAGTCTTTTAGCCTATAAGCCCCAAGGACATAAGAGGGAGGTTCATCCAATGAGCGAAGCTTCCCCTACAACCAAACCTTAAAAAAATATTGTTAGGAATAAAAACCTATAAAGGCTTCTAAAGTAAATGCCAAGTGAGGGATAAGGTGAAAACTCACAAGGGTAGTCTATCCCTAAACAGTTTGTTTGGAAGAAAAACCTAAAAAATTTCCTAAGCAAAAGGTAGACTAAAGAATAGGATAAAAACCCCTTAGGGGACAATCTATTCTTAAATAACAAAAAGCTAACCTAAAGCAGAATCGAATTCTAGGGAAGAAATCAACTTTACCAAATTACACTTCATCTAGACCCATAATAGTCTCAACAAGTATCAATGTAAAAGGGTTTGAGCCTTTGATAAGCTCGTTTATTACATTGAATAGCTGATAGTCCCTAAAATGGCCTTTAAATGTTACCAACATATATTTAGAGAAGAATAAAAATAAACACACACTTGCACAAAGAGATAGAATGTCAGTATAGCCCTTGACATAGGCTAGTAGAGCATTCAGAGAAATTGGTTCTCTCTATGGGACCCATCGGGCAGCTAGTGCACGAAGTATCCTAAAGGCATCAACAACTTTATATAGGTAGTAGGGAACACAGATTGGGTAACAAGGTGGCATATCAGATGAGTATAGCATCCCTAGAATTACAAAAAATTCTTCAAATAAGAGGCATAACTCTTGATGAGAAAATCGAAAAACATGAAACCGTGGGTCCTAAAAGTAGGTAGAAGCCTTCAACAAAGACAAATCAAGCTGGACCCATTGGAGGAATTTTAAGCCAAAAAAAGGGGCTAGAATGGGAATTGCCCAAGTAAAGGGGAGATCAAAGATTTTGTGTAGTTTTTGGAGGAATTCATCACCCTTTAGAGCAAAAAAAGAGGAAAAACTCAAGTGGCAGGAGGATCCATGTATGCATTCATGACATTTATAGCTCTAGACTTAAAATGGCCATTTCATAAAGCAAAATGATCGTTTTACATGCAAAATGGACATTTTGCCCAATGCCTACAAAAATATTTTTTTTTTTACTTTCTTTTCATTTTTACCATTTGTTACTTTGGCATTACAAAAACAAAAAAAAAAGAAGAAAAAAAGAAAAAAAGAAGAAGAAAGAGAAGAGATGCCTCCATGTGGACAACAAAGCCGGGTTCGCTGTCAACCTCTTATAACACACATGGCAGCACCTAATTGGCTTAATACTGAGGAGGCTGAGAGATTTTGACACACTCTTTAGATGAGATGGCTATCCATTTTAGGGTTATGGGTACACGCTATCAACTCTCTATCCAATGCCTTTCTTAGATTCTCATATTGCCTACTAATGGTATTATTGAGATACCTAAGAGTTTAGATGATCAGTGGGCTACCATCAATCATGAGGGCATCTTCTATAGAGCTAGCCATATAAAGCTTCTACACTTTAAGATCCACTCCATCGGTATTTATATAGAGTATCTACTCTCTCCTACTTGGGCTGTAGTGGCAGCACCAATCAGGTGAATCAGATCGAGCTATATGGTCTTTGGGCTATAGAGCACAGCATTCAGTTCAACCCAGTGTTATCCATTTTGGAGCATTTTCACCAGGCTAATAGATTTCTCGATAGGGAGACTATGCTGGGTGGCATCATCACTACTATCCTCACTAGTGTGGGTATAGACATAGAGCAAATAGAGGCTCTTATTACACAACAGTTCTAGGTAGACTGAGAGACATGCTTTGCCATTAGAATTGTAGTGCATGATTGCACATGCCCAGCTGGATATAGATTTTGTACACTTAAAGAGCTAGCCATATATGATAAGGCACAATTAGCAGGCACAGACCCAGCAGAGGCATGATTTGACATAGATTTGAATCAGCTACTTGGTGATAACTTGGGTCCTACCAGTCCACCACTGTGACAGCGTCAGCAAATTAATGAGGTTAGACCATCCTCTTAGCCACTCTTTTACCTTCTATCAAGGTTCTCTTGTAGGGTACAAAGGTTAACCTTATGATGTAGCTCTAGTCCATACACACAGATGTGAACATGTGGATTGAGGGCACTTTTCACAAGCTATTGACTAGGATAGAGTAGATCAAGGTCAAAATCCAGACACTATAGACTTAAAGACACTCATCGGCTTACTAGCTTCTCTTGGTTATATTATTTATCTATATATTAGCCTAAGACACCAAAATTTGTACTCAAAGCTTTTATTTGTAAAATCATCAGTTATTTTCTATTAATTACATTTATCTTGAAAAAAAAGAGAAAGAAGAAAGAAGAGAATAATAATAATAATAATAATAATAAAATAATTAATTAAACATAAAGACACAAAGAAGAAATAGAAAAAGAAAGAAACAATAGATTTTTTGACTAAGACAAGATGCACTCACACACACACATAACATACATCTATGTTATAAATGAACTTTAATGATTAACACATTTCACCTTCTTTTTCTTCACAAGGGGCAAGCTGAATTTTCTATGCAACATTACAAATGATGAGCCAACAATAGTCCACCACCATTTGCTCAGTTGTAGGGGGCAAGAACGGTGACTCATTATCAACAAAATTTTTCTAAGGTTAACTTTAGGTGCAATATTTATAACATTGCCTAAAGGATGACAACCTCAGGTGTAATGTCTCTAGCATTACCTGAGTCTGGGTGCAATGTCTTTAACACTACCTAATTCATATCAATCTCAGGTGTAATTTCTCTAGCACTACCTGAGTCTAGGTGCAATGTCTTCAACATTGCCCAATACACATCAACTTCAGGTGCAATGTCTGTAGCACTGCCTGAAGGACGACAACCTCAGGTGCAATGTCTTTAGCACTGCCTGAGTATGGGTGCAATTTCTTTAGCACCCAGTACATATTAACTTTAAGTGCAATATCTGTAGCACTACTTGAAGGATGACAACCTTTGGGTGCAATATCTCTAGCACTACCTACATTACATCAATCTCAGGTGCAATGTCTCTAGCACTGCCTGAGTCTGGGTGCAATGTCTTCAGCATTGCCCAGTTCAAATCAATCTCAGGTGCAATGTCTCTAGCATTACCTGAGTTTTGGTGAAATATCTTTAGCACTGCCCAGTTCATAGTAACTTCAAGTACAATGTTTGTAACACTGCTTAAAGGATGAAAACCTCAGGTGTAGTGTCTTCAGCACTGCTTGAGTCTAGGTGCAACATTTTTAGTAGTGCCCAGTACTTATTAACTTTAGGTTCAATGTCTGTAGCACTGCTTGAAGGATGACAACCTCTAAATGCAATGTCTCTAGCACTACCTGGATCAAATCAACCCCAGGTGCAACATCCTAGCACTACCTGAGCCAAACCAACAATGGTATCAAATCACACATAAGAAGGGTCACTCCATAAGGTACATATCTCTCCTTTTGAACTTTAAGTTACCTCACACACTATGTAGTCACCTCTCAAAAGTTAGGGGCAACTATAGACATTGGTTTTTGGGGCTCCCGTGCTCAAATTACCTAATGATGTAGAAAAGGACTAAGTTTTAAGGAATAAGGATGTTAATATCCAATCCAAAGATTTCAAAGTTTTCTTTAAATATTAAAAATAAAAGGTTTTTACTCAGCTTAAAAAATCTCGCAGTGCAACACAAAATATGAGAAAAATAGGCGTCTATGGTACGGAGTATTTAAAAAGGAAGATAAAGTTTTAAAATTAAGAAAATTGCATTTTTTTTACACATTTCTAGCCTTTAGGAAAAATGGCGTCATTTTGCTCTGAATCGGTTGTTTCATGCCTTACTGAAACAGCCATTTCAACCTTAAAATAGTCATTCCATACTTGTCTGAAATTGCCCTTTTGCCTCAACAAAATGAAATCGTTTTGCCAAAGAAGGAAGAATCCATACACACCACTCCCATAGGCAAAATGACCGTTTTAGTTTAAAACAGCTATTTTACACATCAAAATAATTGTTTCACACCCTGAAATAGTCGTTTTGCACGCCTCAAGATTTATGTATAAAATAAAAAAATTCGTACAAATTTTCTCTCTCTTGGCTCTTAGGAAACAACTCTAAAAAAGGCAAAAAATATTCTCTAAACACCATTTTTTGTATTGTAAAAGACTTTTATCCACGGGTTCCATCTTTTTAAATTCTTTTCTTTCTAAAGGCAATTATACACGATGAGCCATTTAGTTCTTCTTT
>CANXYI010905725.1:0-10399 GCA_948208565.1 Hura crepitans
TGACATAATGGAGATCAGCTCGTAGTCCTCCCCAGCCACAAATCATCATCAATAACTGGGTGACATAATAGAGATAAGTCCCTAGACCTCTCCAGCCACTGATAAATGCCATCAAGAACTAGGTGACATAACAGAGATCAATTCGTAGACCTCTCCAGCTACCAATGAACTAGCAGCTACAAAACCCTAAGACAATCGATCAACCCATCCAGTGGGTGTCTAACTAATGGGCCAATCAACTCAATTTAAATTCCTTTATTAACTAAAAAAACATTCTTATAATATTTAATTTTCAAAAATAGATAGTTAAAAATTTTATCTCAAACTTTAATTTTTTTTCTTTAGACTAGTATAGCCATATTTTGACTCTACTTACATTTGTTACTACCAAAATTCAATGTGTCATGTGTTATGATTTTTCATGGTATTTTACTTAAAAAGGTAATACTTTCTATCCAGTGACAATTTTGGTTTAGGTATTGGTCAACTGGATAGTTATAGGTCATTCCAACCACTTTTCATGTCAGTTTCTAGGACTCTTTTAAGTCCAAATTTAATTCAGTTTTCAAAGTCCTTTTAAGCACTTTTCTAGGCATAAGGCCAAGTACAATTGGGCCAAATCCTTGGCCAAAATATGGGCACAATTTTCATCTATAACTAGGCTAATTCTATGGCCAAAACATAGTTTAAATCTAGCCTCTCAAAGGCACCAATAAGGTTTAATTTGATGGTTCACTTGAAGCCACACTTTAAGTCATTAATTCAAGCTTTAACCACATGTTTTAGTCTAAATTTTTCTTAGTCATTTCAAGACACTTTTTTAGGTGTATATTTCTATATTAATATGTCATATACTTAGCTAATTCCATAGCCATTTCATGCTAATAATCAAGCCACTTCAATGTACTTAACTAACACTTAGTAACTTTTAGTTTTATGCTAATATGCCATGGTTTAAGCTCTTGGGTATTTAGGAAAAATGGACTAAATTTCTATTCCTTTTCACATGATAACATTACTCAATCACATTTACATGCCATGAACTCAATTATGGTTATAAACATCTCAATCTAAGCTAATATAGCTAAGGCATAATGCAACATTTCTAGAGCTACTCATGATAGCTCATAGGCACAAGCAAAAAGTCACCCCTCATGGTGATTTCTACACCTAATTGCCATGGTTCTCATTTTAGCATGCCAAAAAACTACTAAATTTCAATTATAGGTAGCATATTTCTCATTCAAACACCCATAGGCATCAAAATCTATAAGCATGTAAGGCCAACATTGCAAACACTTTGAGACACCATTATCAATTTCACTAAGTGTCCACTTAATCAACACTACCAAAGGGAAAAATCACTCCTTATTCCTTCTTCAAACCACTTCAAATTAGAATTCAACATTCTAAGCACCTTAAAACATGAAGAAAAGGCTTGAAGTCCACTTACATATCACTTTGAAGGTGCCATCATCACTATGCCTATGCTGCTAGCTCCTATTCCAGCCACCATAGTGACTTCTCTCCTCATCTGTGGCCCTCTTAATGCAATCCTTATGCATATACACCTCACACCTATCAACATACAAGTGTCAGCCATGGTCAAGCATAAAAAAGCAACCCAAAAACCTAAGAATTAAGGGAGAAACAACCATAGACCCACCTTTAGGTCATGGTTTTAGATTGCTTTAAACCAATCACGTTGTTTGAATTTTATCTCCCAAATGATAATTACTTTTATACTGATTCTTATACCTCGTGGTGCTTAACACACTGAAGAATTTTTAGAAACCAAAATCTCTGCATTTGGTGGTTGGAGGAGAAAGTTATGGCTTAAGAAAGGGAGAATTAGCATCAGTAGGCAACAAGGAAATGAGAAAAAGGGGTTTTGTTCATTTCAAGTGGAAATCCACTTGTCACATGGTATTTACCACTTGCCAAGTTAACCGGGCAGTTGGGATGTTGTGGGCCCCATCTTAACATGTTAAAGCTATCCCAAAACTTCCTGAACCATCTCGATTTTTGTGATAAACTTTGAAAATTCATAAAAATTTACTCAGACCTCAAGAAATTACATCATTTATTTTAAAATTCCTATTTTAATCCCCTCTATCTGCTTGTAAATGTTCTTGGCCAAATTCCATCAATAGGTTAGTTTTTAGACTACCTCAATTTACATGCCAACTTAAAAAATTACGGGAATTTTGCAAATGACCTCTGACTTCAAAAATTCTTTCACCATTGGACTCTATAATTTTTGAGATTCAGGGTCCAATATTTTTGGGTCCATCTAGGCATATCTCAAGTTAGTCTCAGCCCAAAAAAATTTTATTAGACTATAAGTAGCTTACAGCCTAAAATAAATTCTTAGTTCTACTAAATTTTTAAATTTTGCTCTTTTTATTAAATTAAGGCCCTTTAAAGTTTCATGAGCTATGTCACTACCTCAATCCATGTGCAAGTGACTTCGGTGCACTTCTCAAACCCGGTGGCACTGTTCACGGAGCCTTAAGACACGGGCATTACACTGAAGAAAAGGTGAAAATTATCAAAGACATATTAAAGATAGCAACTGATAGACATAAATCTTATGAATATTTAGAAAGCAAGGGCATCAAATATGAGGTTAGAGAGAAAGTGTTTCTTAAAGTGTCACCATGGAAAAGGATGATTTAATTTGGGTAAAAAGGGTAAACTAAGCCCTAGGTTCATTGCCCTATATGAGATCACAGAACATATAGGGCCAATAGCTTACTAGTTAGCTTTGCCTCAAGAATTACAATAGATTTATAATGTGTTTCTTGTGTCTATATTGAGGTGATACATATTAGATCCTTCTAATGTGTTGCCAGTAAAGGAAATTATAGTGCAACCTGACCTCACTTATGAAAAAGAATTAGTACAGATTCTCACTCGTGATGTTAAAGAACTGAGAAATAAGGTAGTCCTATTAGTGAAGGTATTATGAAGGCACCATAAAGCTAAGGAAGTCACGTGAGAGAGTGAGGAATAGATGAGAGCCTAATATTCTCATTTTATCAATTTTTTGATGTTATGAATAGTACTTCCAAAATAGTGAATAGTATTTCCTAGAACTCGTGGTGCTCTAATGCCAAAGAATAGAAGTATTAATTATAACATAATTATCGATTAAATATGGGACCAAATTGAAGTCATTTAAAGGGTTAAAAATACAAGTAAAGTTTGCTTATCGATGTCCTATGAATAGTAACACAGTTGAAGCTAAATGATAAAATATTTTAAAAGTGCTAGAAAATTACAAAAATAGTATAACTTGATGGTCAAAAATTCAAACTAAGCTAATAGAATCTATTTTGGAATTTTTTGACATTAAGAAGTAAACAGAATTAATTTATGACATTTTTAATTGAAATAAATAGTTTTTCTCGGAATTTAATTACAATTTTTAAGGCATATTTAAAACACTGATTTTGATTATTTATGGCATAATTAACTGATTAAATTAGCATTTGTAATGTTAAATATGATTTTTTAAGGAGGTATAGGTGTTAGAATTAATCCTAGCCATTAATTTTGACAAGTGTTTTAAACCTAACCATTTTTTCTGTAAATAAGAATAGACCTTAGTCTATTTAAACTAGCCATCATCTTCTCTTTTTCCCCCTCCCATCTGATGCCACCCTCTTTTCTTTAACCTTTGTGTTTTTCTTCTTTAATCCATCAAAACCACTAAGATTCATCGACTTAAAATTACCAAAATTGCCTCTATAACTTACTAACACCTAATTTAGTGAGAAAAAAGTCTTAAAAAGGCCTAAAGGTGAAGAATTCCCCCTAGGGTGAATAGTGACTAAGGTGAGAATTCATGGGCATTTTTATGGTTTCTAATTTTTTAGTAAGATTTATGTTTCTTAAGATATCTCTAAGCTTAGAATTTAATTTGGAAGCCTATAGAATTTTAATTCAATTTTTCTCGATTAAAGGTGTGTATGTTTGTAGCAAAAGAAGGGGAAGTGATGGACAAAAGGGAAGACAAGGGTTAAATACATGTCTAAAAGTGTTTTAAATCTTATTGTACATGAATTTAATGATTCATGCTTTGAATTTAATTATTTTTATATAATAGGCATATATATACATGTATGTGAATGTGTATGTTTGCATGGAAATTAAAGTGTACATGTATGTGATATCCATGAATGGATTAAAAGTGATGTCTGATACTTGAATGACAAAGGAAATGGATGAAAAACTAATGGATAACCAATAACCATAGGTGGATGAAATATGTACTTAATAGGCTTAAATAGATATAATTGATATTTAATTGTAAAATGTATGATATTATCCCTAATTAAATGATTTAATATACTTTAAGTACTTATATTGAAGGAACATGAATTTGAGATGGAATATATTAGACTGGCTGAATGAGTTGATATGGCAACCATGTGATATGGTACTAACTTGTTGATATATAAAACAAGATTAAAACATATAATAATGAAATGTTCAATTATATGAAGAAAATGACATGTTAGTCCCCGAGGATGATTATACTTGTAATATTGATGTTTTTATTATATTGTGTGGGTGTAGCTACCTTAAGGTCCATGAGGCCCACTGCACATGCTAATATATGAGATGAAATGACATGTGCAGCAAGCTTTGAGATAGGTGTAGCCATCAAGGTTTTGAGATAGAAACCTTTGTACAAATTGAGATAGATGATAGGTGTAGCTATCGAGGTCTAAAATGTAGGCCCTTACACAAGTTTAGATCCTAATATCTAGTGTTTAAAATGTAGTCTCTCTGATATAGGCCACTTAACTGAATACTAAATATAAAGAATAAATGGAATGTAAATTAAACAATAGGACAGATGTTCAATTGATTTATTTAATTATGAATTATTTGTAATCTGAACTGTATGATACATGCATTTTTTAAACATGATATAAGTACATGTTTTAGTGCCTTGTTTGTTTGCATGTGATTTAGTGCATGAATTATTAAATTCACCATTAAGCATATGCTTAGCATATTAGATTTCCCGATGCATAGGTAGTAGATAGTTCATGGAGCTTAGCCTTATTGGAGTAGCATAGCAACTCAACCTACACTTTTTTTGGTATAATTTTGTACTTGTGATTTAGGTATATATTGTATATAGATGTACTCATATACAGGGTATGGTCATGGATAGTATTGTAATAACTATAATACATAATTCCATTTAAAACGGTCACTAAATGCTATTTATATGATAAGTTGGTTATGAACTATTGTTGGATGATGGTACTAGTGTCTGTGATGGATTAGAAGAATCTTGTGTGTTAGGTCGTAGATGAGATAAATATAAAAGCATCCATTTTATAGTTTGAAATTTTTAGGTTTTCCACCCCGACAACTGTTATGCTACTAGATTTTCATTTAAACTAATTTACTACAAAAGTTTCAAAACCCTTGATAATTAAATGAATTAGTGAACCTAGGACATCATATTATGTATAAAATGAGTATGATGAAAGTTAGTTACTTTGGATTCAAACTATGGAATTTAAAGGAAGTGATATTTCTTACATGGTTAAGCAAGATTTGGCAGAGTTAGAATTAGGATGGGTAACGTTCTGGGAGGTGACATCTCCTATTCTGCTTGGATAATGAATTGGGTAAGGGGTCTTACAATTAGATATTCTTACAACCTTATAACATAATTACAAGTCATCAAAAATCATTAACAATCATTAACCATATGTAACATACATATGCATACACACTTTAATTTAGGGTTTTCAAATGCATAACATATATTCCATTGATTTCACTTACCAAAAAGCTCAAGTACACCACTAAGGCCTTCTTAAACCTTCTCCTTGCCTTTATCTCTTCCTTAATCGCTCAACATAATATAACAAAAGCAAAAACATAAAATTCTATATAAAATCATATAGGCTTAAAAAGTCAAAACAAACTTGATATATCTCTTCTTAGGTCCTTAATTTACCTTAGAAAAATATGAAACCTTGTAAAAACGTACTCTGTTAAAAGAGGTTACTTTTTACCTTTACCTTCCACCAAGAAAATCCACCAAGTTTTCTTTGATTTTCTTACTATGAATGATGTTTAGGGGTTTTGATGGTTGGGATTTAAGGCTTAGGTTATGAATTAAAGGAGTAATCGGAAAAAAAAAGAAAAAAATAGAGGGGAGGACTCTATTGAAGAAGTTGTTAGCTTCAAAAGATGGAAGAGAGGAAGATATTATTCAATAGTCAACCCAATTAGAATGCTTTAACCTCTTTTTATAGACAATTTGATCCAATGGTCTTTATCTTTCCTCTCTAGATATAATGGTCCATAATTTCTTCTATCCTTTTAAGTTTATTTAATCTCAATTGTTCCCTCAATTAAAATCCATATTAACCCCCAAAAATCATTTAATTTATGCCTGAAAAGCCTCTATTAACCCAAACTCGAAGACAAAGAAAAACCGTTTAAAAATAATACTTTTATTATTAACCAATTTTTATAAAATGCCTCTTGATATCCAAAAATCCTAATTCCAATGCTAATAGACTATTTGGAAGATTTGACTATTAGATTTTATCAATCCTAAGTCAATTTGAGCAAAAATGAAATATTTTATGGCTCAACTTTAACTACATAAGTATTAACACAATATTGTCGTAAAATCTTGACTTGCACTTTTAACCTTCTTAAAAGCATCCTTTTCATTTCAAATTTTGTCAAAAATTATATTATGATTAATACTTCCATCCAATCACTTTACTTTAACCCGAATTATAGGAAACCGAATTCACATCCCCTAAGGTACTATTCATAACCTCAAGATTTTCGAGCATTACATTTCTTCCCTTCTTATAGAAAACTTCATCCTCAAATTTTCCTAGTTTAAATAGCTATAAATACTAATCTTTCATTTGAGCTTTGCTTTCCTAGGTTGCTTCTTCCATATTATGGTGTCACCATAGAACTTTCACTAAAGGTACTATCTTATTTTGCAACTCCTTCACCTCTCAAGCTATGATCTATACTGGTTCTTCTTCATATGATATATCTAGTTGTATCTCCACTTCTTCAGCGAATAAAACATGCAAAGTGTCTAACACATATCTTTGAAGCATTGATACATGAGACACATCATAGATCTATTGTAGCTTTAGAGGCAAAGCTAATCTATAAGCTAATGGTCCCACATGCTTAGTTATTTCTTATGGTCAATGAACCTCAGACTTAACTTGCCCTTTTAGCCAAACCTCATAACCTTTTTCCAAGGAGATACCTTGAGTAACACTTTCTCCCCTACTTTATATTAGATTTCTTTTTGTTTCAAGTCTATATAGGACTTCTATCTATCTGATACTACCTTCACCCTATCTTTGATGATCTTCACTTTTTTTATACACCCTTTATTAGAACTAGTCCCATAAGCTTGTTCTCAGTGAGCTCAATTAAGCATAGAGGAGTTTTGCATTTCCTCCTATACAAGGCTTTATAAGGAGCCATGCCTAGGCTTAGTTGATGACTTTTGCTATATGCAAACTCTACTAAAGAGATGTAACAATCCTAACTTCCTTGAACCCAATAGCATAGCTTCTTAATATGTCTTTAAGCACATGAATTACTTTCTAATTGACCATCTAATAGTGGATAAAGTATCATACTTAAACTTAATTAAGTTCTTAAGTTATTATGAGCTTTTTCTAAAACCTCAATGTAAACCTCAGGTCTCAATCCAATATAATAGATGATGGCACTTTATGCAATCTCACTATCTCATCAATGTATAATTGTGCAAGCTTCTCTAAAGAAAAATCTATCTTTATTGGTATGAAGCATGCAAACTGGGTTAATCTATGTATCACTACCCAAACCAAATCACACTTATCCTTAGTCATAGGTAGCCTAACAACAAAATCCATGGTAACTCTATCCTATTTTCATTTTGGTATTACTATAGGATGAAGTAATCCAAATATAACTTGGTGCTCAGCCTTAGCATGCTAATAACTAAGGTATCTAGTCATGAACTCTAATAAAATTTTCTTCATACCATGGCCACCAATACAGAGACTTCAAATCTTGATACATCTTGGTGCTACTAAGATGCATGGCATAAGGAGCATTATGTGCTTCCTATAAGATCTACTTCCTTAGCTTCACCACATTTAGCACACATATCCATTCATGATAATATAAGTAACCATCACCTTTACTCTCAAACTTAAAGGACTTCCCCTCTTGAATAGAACCTATAACTTCCATAAGCTTGCTATCTTCCTTCTATGCTTCTTTTACTAGTTGAAGCAAACTTAGTCTCACTTGTAACTTAACTAACAAAGTACCATCATCCATAATCTTCTACTAAGAGCATTAACTACCATATTAGCTTTCCAAGGATGGTAGTCAATAAGGCAATCACAATCCTTAATTAACTCTATCCATCTCTCTTATCTCAAGTTTAACTTTTTCTATGTAGGGAGATAGTTCAAGCTCTTATGATTTCTATACACATAGCATTTCTCTCCATAAAGATAATGTATCCAAATCTTTAAGGCAAAAACAATAGCAGCTAGCTCTAGATCTTGTTTTGGATAACTCTTTTTATGAGGCTTCAACTGTCTCAAAGCTTAAGTAACCACTTTGCCTTTTTACATCAGAACATAACCTAAACCATTCAAAGATGCATTATTATACAAGGTAAAATCCTTTCTTAATATCGGTTGTGTAAGAAAAGAAGTCTCTATCAACATGGCTTTCAACTTGTTAAAAGTATCTTGGCACTTGTCATCCCAAACAAACTGTGCATTTTTTTCTTTATATACATGTCGTAAGTGCTACAATCATTAAAAAGCCCTAGACAAAAAACCTATAATAGCCAACTAAACTTAAAAAACTCCTAATCTCAGTTGTGTTTCTAGGTGGCTTCCATTCCATGATTACCTCAATCTTACTTAGATCAATATGGATGCCATCAACTAAAGCTATGTGTACTAAGACACCTCACTTAGCCAAAACTCACACTTGTTGAGCCAGGCATAAAGCTTTTTATCCTATAAAGTCTATAAAAATAATCTCAAGTGCTATTCATGTTCCTCTTTGCTTTTAGAATAACTAAGATATCATTAATAAACACTTTAATAAATTGGTCTAGGTAAGGCTAAAAAATCCATTTTTTAAAAGGTCTATAAAAGTGGCTGAAACATTGGCATGCCTAAACGGCATTACCAAAAACTCATAGTGCCTATATCTAGTCTTAAAAGTTGTCTTTGGCATAATTGATTCCGTAACTCTCAGCTGATAGTACCCTGATCTTATATCAATCTTAGAGAAAACACCTACCCCTCTAAGCTAATCAAGCTAATCATCGATGAGTGCTAATGGATACTTGTTCTTGATTGTTACTTTGTTTAGCTATTTGTAGTCTATGCATAACCTCAATGAACCATTCTTCTTCTTTACAAATAGAACCAGTGCTACCTAAAGTGATACACTTAGCTTGATAAACCCTTTATCTAATAGCTCTTGCAACTGAACTTTCAATTCCTTTTACTCCATATGAGCTATCGTGTATGGAACTATAAACACTAGTGATGTGCCAAGTTAAACATCAATCCCTAACTCAAGCTCCCATTTTAGTGGCAAACTGGGTATCTCTTCTAGGAGCACATCTACAAACTTTGACACTACTAGTATTTGGCTAGTATTTGGCTCATCTCTTCTTATGTCAAACATAAGGATCAAGCAAGCCTGACAACCTTCCCTTATTATTCTCCTAGCTGTAACCACTAATATAACATTTGACATAAAACCTATCCTCTCACCCATAACTCTAACATTGGATCCAGCCTCTACCTTGAGAGAAATCCACTTTCTTCTATAATCTACCACTACATGTTACTTGGACAACCAATTCATACATAAGATTAGGTCAAACTTATTGAAAGCAAACTCAATAAGACTAGTTGAAAACTCATTTCTTTGTAATGATAAGGGATATTCTTTGTATACATTGTTTACTATGACATGTGCAATTCTCGTAAGTCAAGGATCTGTGAATAGTACCACTGATGCTGAAAAGTGTTCCCAGAGTGTCGGGTCACCTTCATGAGGATCAAGGTAAGGGTACTAGTCATGAAACTTTGAGGGGCCACAAAATGGTGAAAATGGCTTAATTTAAAGATTTAGTAGAACTAATAAATTATTTTATGCTGTAATTTAGTAGGTTGTAGGCTCAGATGGAGTCGGGCCAAGAATAACCTGGGATGTGCTTGGACAGATCTAAAATTGCCATACCCTAATGGTTAAAAATTCCTCTGAGTCCATTTGTGAAAGTTTTTTTAAATTTCAAGGTCATTTGCAAATTTTCTTAATTTTAGGGTTTTACACGTAA
>CANXYI010905895.1:0-18421 GCA_948208565.1 Hura crepitans
CTTCTTTGTCTTTAGGATATTTATTCAAGCCTAGTGATTTTTTTTAGTCAAAATCATGGCACGGAGTCGATTAAAACATGTTCCAACCTAAACCAACTAAAATTAAATCCGCGAGTAAGTTCGAAATACTGTCGGTCAAGAAATTAATGTGACTTGTGAGGTACAACAATTATTAGAAAATAATCGAGTTCGGACTGTAGCTATGAGTGCTACAGATAGTCTAACAAGAGAAATGGAAGTAATTGACACAGAAGCGCCTCTAAGTATTCCAGTATATATATATAATCAGTCACTGAAGCAACTGAATTTAACATGATTTTTTCCAACTCAATTAATATATTATTTAATATTATTCACAATAATCTATGCGGGATTAATTTTCTGAGCCCGTCTCAATACCTTGATTCATTTATCTCTTTGATTTTGCTATTATTCAATTTAATTGTTCTTTTTTTATTCTTTTAGTTAAATTTTCTTTAACTATAAGTGAATTAAAATTACTTATTTTTGTAGGACAATATTTGAATATTATTATATCTCCTCCATTTCTCGATTAGCACACTTACCATGCACATAGCATCACTTACGACTCGTATTAGCGCAAATGTTATGTTAACGCTTTGCGCAATCCTTTTACATAATACTCCAATGAACGATTGAATTATTGAAATTTAATTAAATTTTAATATTTAAGATAATAATAATTAAAATTTTAAAATTATTTTTATAATAATTAAAAATTTAAATTATTTTTTTATAATAATTTAAATTTTGCATCTATTTTTTATTCAAAATCAAATGATTTAATAATGTGATAGTTATATAAAATTTATAAAATATTTAAAATTTTAAAAAGTATGTCTCTCATCAACTAAAGATATTGTATCAACATTTTTTCAAAATAATTTGCTAAAGTAATAGTTGCAAAAACTAATTGAATGCTAAAATATTAAAAGAGTATTTACAAAAAAATAACAATCATTTTTAGAAAATTTTTTAGATTTGATGGATTTTGCGTAGAATTTATGTCATTAGAATTTGAAATAATATTTTAAAATTTTAATTATTATTTAATAAAATATTGAAATTAAATTTATAATTGTCTCAAAAAATAAGTAATCAGACTTAATCATTAAAAAATATTACTCCTAACAAGCCTACCTTGTAAGTGCGTAAGAAATAACCCCAACACTTCTTCATCCCTTGCCTTTCGGACCGTTTCCGCCCAAAACCTCGACCTTAAATCCCGCAGTGATAAACCCCGCAGTCTTCGTTTTTTTTTTTTTTTTTTTTTTGTAACTTTGAATACAGCTTCTCCAGTCTATTAAACCCACGCTAAGCTCATCTTCTTCATACTTTTTCACTGTGAATTCAAACATGAAGAGTAGAAATCCGAAGAAGAAAGGCCCAGGCCCTAAAAGAAGCAAGAGGGGCAACAAATTCTCCATCAATCAGGATCCTTTCTTCATCAACGAATCCAACAAACGGCGAAAGATGGATTACAAAGATGACTACATTGACTCCGCCGCATCAGAGGAGGAAAACGGATTCTTGAGCGGTGGAGAAGAGAAAGATGCGGAAGAAGAAGAAATAGATCAGTTTTCAGCAGAGACTGCATATGAGAAGAGGCAACGTATAGCGAAAGCTTGTGTGGACAAGCTTCGAGAGATGGCAAGAGAAGAAGAAGAAGATGATGAAGATAAAGAGTTTGAGAGAGAAGGGGAGAGGGATACTTTTGTGGCTTCCAAGTTGATGAAGGAGCAGCTGGAGGAGAGTGGCCGATTGAGAAGAGCCATTGCTTCTAGGTGACGGAACTGAAAAAGTTTCTATCTTGTTTTCTTCTCTTATTTAATTATTGGTTATCTTTGTACTACATTTCGGTTTTGAAATGGCTTTTAGAGCAAGCAAATTGTTGGTGAGTTTGGAAGTCGTTTCTGAAGCTAGGCATTTATCCAAGAAATATGTTCTTTTGTTAAATTTAGCTGTTGTATTAATTTGATTAGCTTTTATTCCTGTTTGGATTTAAAATTTTATTGTAGGTTTTGTTGCTGTATGGAGCTTGTGAACTCTACACAATTCCTTTGCAAGGCCATGCCTTATTCTTTTGCTATGCAATGATCTCATCCCACTTTGTGAAGGCTTGTATATCATCATATAAATTTTAAAGTATGATTAGCTGCTTTATAATGCACAACATGTTTGGTTTTGCTTTTCTGTTTTCTTAAAGAAAAACTATTGTATTTTTTCATGGACATTTTTTTTTCAATAACATGCATTTTTTAATCATTTTAAGAGTTCTTTCATCAATGCTTTAGGATTGAGAAGCCTGAAACAGTTGGTAGATGTGAGGTCTTAGTGAAGCACCGATATTCTGTTGCTGCTGTTTGTCTATCTGATGACGAATTAAAGGGCTTTTCTGCCTCCAAAGATGGCACAATTTTACAGTGGGATGTAGATGCCAGTAAAGGTGAAAAATACCGATGGCCCAATCAAGAAACACTTAGACTTCATGGATCCAGGGATCCAGAAGGTAAAAGTGGAAAGCATGGCAAACAGGTATTAGCATTGGCTGTTAGCTCTGATGGTCGATATTTGGCAAGTGGAGGACTAGACCGGCACATTCACATATGGGACACACGTACAAGAGAACATATTCAGGTAAACTAACTTGAGCCTATCCGGAATTATGTATTTGTTTTTCAAATTTTTAGGTTTGGCTTTAAAAAGCTGCATTAAATTGGACACAGTTGGAGGAATTGGATGTACTGTTGGGCTGTCAGGCCATTTAGATGAGTGAGAAAAAGCTCTTTTTTACTAATGGGTCCTGAATGCTTCGACTTATGTGCACCATAAATAGGGTGAAGGACGGATTAGTCTTACAGACTCTTGCTGCTCTGAATTACTCTGCTCTGCCTGTATGCTGTGAATTTTTTTTCTATTATACGCCGCTGTGGAATTTTTCTTGCAGTTTTAAGTTATTTTATATCAAATAGGCCTGTTGCTGTCAACAACCCATTTGTGAGGTGCTGGAAGTTGTGATTCTGACGCCATATCCTCATTGATACATCATCTTGCAGGCTTTTCCAGGTCACAGGGGGCCTATTTCATGCCTAACATTTAGGCAAGGGACTTCTGAACTTTTTTCTGGTTCATTTGATCGATCAATCAAGATATGGAACGTAGAGGACAGAGCTTATGTAAACACATTATTTGGTCATCAGAGTGAAGTGCTTACAATTGATTGCCTGCGCAAAGAACAGGTGTTGGCTGGTGGATGGGATCGAACTATGCAGTTGTTTAAGGTTTGTAAATTCACCCCACAATATTTTCAGTTCATGGTTTTAATTAGGGTAAAGAAAATGAAACAAAGAGAAAGGGAGGGGGCTTTGTGAAAGCAATTTCATTCTTCAAAGAGGTACAGAATTCTGATTGGAAGAAGATAGATAAGGAACCATTTAGTTGCTTGCTAGGAAGGCAGTGGTTCTATGGTAGGCAAGATTTTTTTTTTTCTTTTAATGCTGCCTTTCTTAAAGAATGGTTAAAATATTAAGAAAAGTAAAGCAAATTCCAAGCCAAACCATGCTAAGTGAAATTTCGAGCTAAAACAGTTACATAATGCCCTTATGATTTGCTGCTTCAAAAATAATATCTTTTCTCGAATTAATGAAAGGCCCAACATTAGGTGTGTAGCTCTTCTGATTTAATATCTTTCATCAGTAAGAAAATTCATGGTAGTAATCTGCATGAAGGATTGGCTTTCTAATTGTTCTTCCATTATCATCTGTTTGGTCTAGAAGAGAAATACTGGTATATGGACTAGATTTTTTCATAGAAGCCTTGGTTAATGGTTTAGAGCTTTGGAGAATAAACTGGCTTTATTAGTTTGGATGATAGCTGGATCTAATTCTAGTAATTGTTGTGTATTGGGTCCTAAAACTTAATCAGTCACTTCTTGCAAAATCTATGGGATCCCTCCCGGCACAATCTAATAGTAATAATCAACTAAATGGTCTATTCTAATTAAATGAAAATCTAGATGTGATGTTCGCAATTTGTTTTTTTTTTTGGATGCTACTTTGAAACATTTTATAATTTAGTAAACCAAGTTTTAAAGTCTCTTTAGTTTAGTTAACAATCACGAGGGCAAATATGGTGACATTCCTTCGTTTTGTCCAACATTGTATTTTTCTTTTTATTATGCTTTTATTTGTAAACCTAGCTAATGGGTCGGGTCATTACTATTTCATCTTTTTCGGTCATTTCGGATTACGGGTCAGGTTGTGTGGTTTAATAGGTCAATATGAAAATTTATATTTCATATTCAAATATCTTGTCAAGTCTAAATAAATATTGAGATTAAGTGATAAATAATTAAATGAAGAATGGCAAAATTCCTTTTTTTTTAATAAATAATGATAAACAATTATATGAACTGTTCATACAATAACATTAGTATATTTGTCTACGATTTTACAATCTATTCATATAGTAACATTTTGGATATATTATTTTCTGATAAAGCATGTTTTATCCTGGTTTTTAAGCAAGTTATTGATTTTGATAAGTAATTGGTTAAAAAAATTATTTGATTGATATCAAAAATTCAAGAAAAAGTTAATTGATATTTTAAATAATAAATTGGCATTGTAATTAAAATTATACAATATAAATAAATTTAAAAGTAGAAAAATAAAAAAAATTTAAATGTTTTGACCCATTTCCATTTGGGTCATTTTCTGGTTATCCACGGGTTGCTTCTTGTTCAACCCCAAAGTTTTCAGGTGAGGTCATTTTTGGGTTTTATTTTGGTCCAGTGAGTGTAGGTCATCATTTTGCAGTAGTCTGGGGTTGCGTAAAAAATTGCCAAGTCTATTTGTTCATGTTGCCTTGCTTTTTTTCCATGACATTCAAGAAATTTATATCATATATAGCCTTTAACAGCTCCCACTACTCAGTAAGCAAAGTTTCAAAGCATTTGAAGTATTTTGACAGCCTAGTTTTATTTCACGCCATTTTGTGAATTATGTTATTTAACTGCTTACATTCTGCCACTAGGTCCCTGAGGAATCAAGGTTGATATTCCGTGCTTCACAATCATCACTAGAATGTTGTTGTTTTATCGATAATGATGAATTTTTATCTGGATCTGATAATGGAAATATCGAGCTTTGGAGTATTCAGAAAAAGAAGCCTGTTTGCATTGTTAGGAATGCTCATGCTTTATCGACCGAGCTCAAGAATTTTGAACAAATAGATAACTTAAGCATCTTCAATGGTCATAAGGGTAAATTATTGAAAACTTTATTTCTCATTTCACTACTTTTATGGTGGAAGAGAAAGGATCTTGCTTCAGGGACAGTGATGACTTTTTATAATGTGAATCTGAATGCTGCTTAGCAGTTGCTGATCACTGTTCTCTAATCTTGTGCATTATGTTCTGAACAGCTTGTTCCTGGGTGAGTTCTGTAACTGTATGTAGAGGCAGTGATCTTGCTGCCTCAGGAGCTGGCAATGGTTCTGTTCGCTTGTGGGCTATTGGTAGTGCTCCCAAAGGCATTCATCCACTGTATGATCTTCCATTGGTATGTGGAAAACTGAAAATCTCACAGCATGTAGCTTGGTTAATTGTTATCATTCATTGTGCAACCTTGGTTTCTCCTTGAATTATTGATTCTGAGCTTCCAATAATTATATTAAGCTTTGGTGCGAACTTCCTTTGTCAAATCACTTTATAAGGATTATGTTTCCATTTAATGCTGTTAGCATCTTTAGCTTTTAGCTTGTCAGGAGTAAATGGTTGTAGACTTGTAGGAAAAATTAGTATGCCAATATCTTTTTGGCATGAAGAAGCCGTTGATATGAGAATGGTAAATTATGATGATCGGCTATTCAAATGTATCATATTTGCCAATTAACTTAGATTCGCTCCTGTGGCTCTTTATGATAGCTGAAAGTTCCAAATGGAAGCTTAAGAATCAACCTGAACTTTGAAAACTAGTTTGGAAGAGAGCTGAACTATATTATCTTATAAGAAGTCATCTTTTGATTTGAATTTGTTGGAACTAGGATCCAGCCTCGGCAATTTTTTTTTTTTTTTGGGACATAAATTGGCTGTATATTAACAGGGAGTAGCAGAACCAGCTTTGGCGTAAAATAGAAGTTCTAAAGCACAATTTTTCCTTTGATCATGCAAGAAACTGGTTTTGCTTGTGTGCATAATCCAAGTAAGCAGAACATTTGCTTAATTTTGCTTGTGTGGTAGCCTAGAGTAGTTTGTGATTCTAGCTCAAGCTGTATAGGTACCAGTTAAGGAGCTTTCAAGCTATTAGTTTGTCTGTTGCCGTGGTATTGAGTTTTAATGAGAGCTAACCAGTTCGTAAAATGTCAACTGACAAGCTTTACATGAATAATAGAATAGAAAAATTTTGCTAGGCACAAAACTATTAATGAAGTGACCTGAACTAATTTCAATTTTGCATCTTTGTTTTTCTTGTAAATTTCGAGGATGAGCTCAATGTTGATATTCTTGTCTGGTACAGAAAATTCTTTGTTCATGGCTTGTCTCTGACTAGTTGTCCACCACATATTAGCAGCAAGTCCATGACATATTAGCAGCAGTTTTAGTCTTTTTATTCTTGCAGTTGCATCATGGAGATTAATGAATAAAATCAACACTCAAGCTTTATGCTCGAATTTATGAAGCAAATTTTCTTACCTTTAACTGCTAGCTTACAAAGTGCATAGACTCTTCCCTATCTCAAATACAGGGGCATGCTTTTGTGCTTGAAATATTATCAATTAGGATTCACCTTTTCATTGGTCCTTTTGCTCTCCTTCCTTATGCTTTTCCAAATGTTGGTTTTGATATTGAGTTAGCGATAGTGCAATATGGTATCTTTTATGCTATTACTATTAGAGCAACTGGAGCTCTTGTGTTGCTTACCATGGTTCTTTATGAAAATGCAGGTTGGATTTGTAAATTCACTGGCTTTTGCAAAATCAGGAAGGTTCCTTGTTGCCGGAGTTGGACAGGTGCGGTATCTCATTGAACATGATATTTTAATGTTGTCTTTTTCATTTTATTTTATTTTTTTGAATTTACGATGAGGTCCTTGAAAGACTAATAATGATCGAATAAAGATTATTTACGAAAATTGAGGTCCTTTGAAGTCAGAATCATAATCCCATGAGAATCATCTAAGGTCAAATAGTTAAATTAAATACTTCAATTCAGACTGATGTGGATACCTAAATCCTGACATTCAATCAAAGGGCCAAACCAGTTGCTTCATTCAAGAGCTTAGGAGTTTCTTCTCTCATTTTTCGGCGCTGTTTTTGTTTTCCTGAAAATGTCTTTGAAGGAAAACATTTTTCAAATTTTCAAGCATTTGTTGTAGAAACAAGAAATTGCCCAAAAGATGTATTTCTAGCCAAAGGAAGAAACAGGTCATTTTCAAGAAAAGTGACCTGTTTCAAAAGGAGAGGCCATTTCTGGTCTTTCCAAAGAATAATTTGGTTTCCAGGCATTTACACACTGCCAAAAAAAAAAAAAAAAATTGCTAAAGTATTCTGATTACGTCCTGTCATAACTAGTGATTGGCACTGAACACCACCGATATATTTTACAGTACTCATGATACTGATTTATAATGGACAGTGCGTGCACATGGGTGTGAGGGTTTTTTTCTTTTCTTTTCTTTTCTTTTTTTAATATCATTTTGTGGATTCAACGTTGCACTTAAAGAACAATTTTTTTTGCTGGCTAATTTTCTTTGTACGTCACAGTTTTAAATGGTTTAATTTTGGATAATTCTTATCATTATCTCGTGACATGTAATATTTGCTTGTGCGACAGGAACCTAGACTCGGAAGATGGGGAAAAGTTTCCGCTGCTCAAAATGGAGTTGCAATCCAGAGGTTGAAACATTTCTAGGGTATATACAAAATTTGAAATTAGCCAGTTTCGACCCCTCGGACTAAGAAGTTAAATGAGTAATTTTGCCTCCTGTGATTTCGATATTGTTTATGTAATGTCTTTGGATCTTGTGGTTTAGTTCTATTTCTTTTCCTATTCTTGCTCTTTGTCATCTAAAAGGGTACCGAAAATTATGCACGTTTATAAAGAGGCTTAAAAATCATGGAAGGAGAATTTATTTAGCAACGCAGAAGACCTAAATTCATGTATAACCTGAGAGTGGTAACTGATTTTGTTCTGTTTTAAAATTTTATTTTTTAACTCTGCAGAGGAAGTGATTAGTGAACAGGTGTGTGGAGGAAGATGGTGGAAACAGAATAAAGGAAAGGAAGATTTAGAAAATTTCACATATGAATAAAACAGTTTGTTGAAATTGGTAGTAACCAAGGCTGAATAAAACAAATTTTTAATTAAGAAGTGTTTGAGAGTAAAAGCACTTTTTACATTTTACATGTAACTGATTTTAAAATAAATATTTCATATGAACCTGTAAGAAAAAATTAAATTGTAATTTCAAATTTCACATAAATATTAAATTAATTTGTAAAATTATAAAAAAATATTTAAAATAATTTAAAACAATCAAAACTAGTGATTAAATAAAAATTCATTATTCATATAATCATCAAAATTATCTTTGTGAACTACATTATTCTTATTTTTGTACTTCTAAAAATGTGAGAAATGCAAAAAAGAGTTTAATAATTGAATTAATAAAAATGAAAAATAACTGCACCTTTAATTCAACAAATATCAAAGATTTAATTTAATTTAATTAATTTTTGTATACTATCACAAAAATAAAGTTATTATTATTATAATTTTAAGAATTAAATGGCTCTTTTAACTCATTATCAGTTCCTGATACTATAATGATTGTGAAAATCAAGAATAAGTTAGAGAGGTTGAAAATTTAAATATAGAAAAAAGAAATATTACCACTTGATATGTGTAGCCTGTTTGTAGTATACATTGGAGCACATGTATTATGGATGTTTTCATGTACATTTAAATATAATTTATTAATGATAATGACATTCTTTTATTATATAGTGCTTATATTCATTCAGTTGCTTGATATTAATCTTAATCTACATAATAAAACTTTTGGTATATAATTACACTATGGATGTAATCATGATATGAAATGCTTATTGTTAGCAAATGTGATAATATCAAAATTATCCTTAGTCATAGTATTAACAAGATGCAATATTATTAATGCGAATAGATTATGTTATGCTCCTTAATTGGATTAAGCAATAGTTCTTACAAGCTGTGAGCGTAGGCAATCCTCTGCATTAATATGTGGATGCTTGTCTGGGAGAAAAGTATATTGGAGATTCAATATGAGATTTTCATATGGATAAAATATCTAATGTTAATGAAAATATCTCATCATACTAGTGATGCAAATATCCTTAGACTTGAGATCACTATCTTAAGTATCAAGAGTTTTGACTTTGATGCTTTTACTTTGCCATTATATACATATAGCTAGAAGATAGGGTATAACATGAGGTATTTGAAAGTAGTTGAGTGATTAATAAAAGATTCACCACCCCGGATCATTTAAGGGAGTTTATCGCACAGTTCTAGATGGCTATCTTTATTCTGGAAACTTTTTTCAATGTAGAATGCAAGTGTGAATTGGATTTACATGGGCATTATAGGAATAAAGATAAATGTTATTAGAACAATATAGTGCTTAATTATACATACTTAATTAAGCTCCAAGTTGACACAAGTCTATACTCAAACCTCTAAGGAGATAAATAATGGTGAAAGGAGTTTATTGCACATTAAATAGATATAAAAGGGTTAAGTCAAATCACTTGAGTTTTTGACACTTGAATAATCATGATACATGGCTAGATGTTTCTGTTGACTTGTATATAAGTGAATTTACTAATTGGGAATTAATTATATGGGATTAAATTACAAAGTTTTAGTTCAAGCAGGACTCTGATTCACTATGTGCTGTCAACGTCTCCTGGAAGCTCAAATGTCACATGTCTATAGAAGAAAATTAATGAAGTAAAAATATAGAAAATTTAATAATATGAGATGTCATTAAATTAGAAGAAAAAGAAGGAAAGGTTTAATGGGTTTAGAGTTTAAAAACCAAAGGTTAAAATTCAAGTTAGGGCTTCTTGCATCTAGGTTTGAATATGGACTTTTTAACTAATTAATTAAAAGCTCAATTTTGGTCATCTTTTAATGCAATTAAGTTCTCTAAAATTGACCTAGGGCAGCTGTGACACCCCTTACCCAATCCGATCATCAGACTTGAATAAGAAGTGGCACACAAATCGATATCCAAACTACTTTTATAGAAAACCATTATAAATTAAAGCCTTGCTTTTTAAGAGAAAAGTTCCTTTGCATGCATTAGGTTATAAAAAATGTGAATAGTCAAAAATAGTTTTGCAAGGTATACTAATGGGGTCTTCGTGTAAAAAATTCGGCAGCATAACAACTATATTGAGACACAATCCTAAATAGTAACCTACATAAAAATAACACTTCTAATACATCACAACACATCTCATCATCATTTGGGTCCATCTGACTCTCCCAACTCAATCTCAACATTCATTGAGCATACATAAGGAAGAGATATCATACAAGTCATATATCATCATGCATACTTATATAAATGAGATGTAATATAGAATTAAAGAGTTACAAATTTATTTACATAACAAATTAGGTCCAATCCCTCAATTACACAAGAATGCCTCTATAAGAGTACATAACATATTATACAAAAGAAAAGCAAAATACCAAAAGAAATCTTCTCATGATCAACTTGTTGATATTGAGGCTTTGACTCTAATTTGATTCTTTAACCTACGCACCACAAAATGAAAATGTTGTGCTAAGCGAATGCTTAATGGTATATTCAATTTAATATACGTATAATCACATGCTCTTTGTGCATTAATATCAAAACCAATTAAAACAATATTACCTTATAAGCATGCATATGCAAAAGCATACTAAATAATGCAGAAATGCATAAGCCATAACTTACAATGATTATAATGATATCTCAAGCATAAAAAACACGTTTATCAAATTTAATTTTAGCTACTCCTAAAAACTTCTCGACTATAATTATTTTCATTCTTGGTTTTCAAGTTTTACCAATTTAAAATTATGCTTATACATAATTGACAACTATCTAAAACTGGATAACGAGACTAATTATGCTCGAAGGCCACATCGATCCAAAGATCATATCTAGACCCGGAGGTCATATCTAAGCCTAAAAGCCATATCAATCCGTAGATCGTATCTAAACCTGAAGGTCATATTTGGACTCGGAGGTCATATCGTACCCAAAAGTCAATTTAGGGCTCCGAGGGCATACCAATCCAAAAATCGTATATAGGTTTGAAGGTCACATCGCACCAAAAGGTACGCTAGCAGTTGTATTATCCCCTTAATTGACCGGTCAACCTACCCAATTTAGGTTATCTAATCATATAGGGCATCACCATTATACCTTAAATTTCACCTTCTTTAAGTAGCTTATAATGAGTTTTATAGATCATTCGGTCAACATATGACCAAATGCGGGAATCAAAGTCTCAAGGGCTTAGAAATGATCTTGCACTATTAGCAAATACCCTTATAGGCATGTACATACATAATCAAACTTATGAGTATAAGCATGTATCAATTCATGTTCTATATATTATCATTATCTCATATAGCTTAGAAATGTTAATACAACACAATTGCAAGTTCAACACTTAGTCTTAGTCAATTTTGCCTTACTTATGCCTTAACACACAATAAGTATTTTTCATGCTTTATTGCAATATCACTTCATTGGTGTTTTACATACGCTTATCTTATTTTAGCATCTCATTAAACTCATATTTGTGTTTACATGCAAGTGACATGTTAAAGCATCAATATACCCATACTCACATTGCCATTCGGCCATACCATCATTATTAACAAGTTAGTACACAATTCCATTATATTACACAATTTAGGCACATATATCGTATCTCTCAAGATAAGGCATCAATATACCCAAATAGGCATAAGTATACCATCACATACCACCTTCCAACCTAAGCTTCAAAGCCATCACATCAGCATAATCACATTGTACATCATTATTATTTTCATTACTAACCTAAATATATGTTATTGCATTACAAGCCATATTCACACTAATCCTTCACAAAGAGTTAGCCACACATTGCAAAAAACCTCAAATATACCAAACATCATCCATTCAATAGTTTAGGCATTCATCATGATCAAACATATTAGTAATTTACACAATTTCCATTAATTACACTAATTTGCATTTTTCACATAACAACATGCATACACTTTATATGTCAACATACTAATTTAATACATACGTTAACTTGAATACACTTACAATTGGATCAAAATACACAACAATTGCTTGCTTAGGCTTTTTCTTTGCCTTTTCTCTTCTCTTGCTCCCTTTCTTCTACACAAGCCACATAACAAAAATAAAAATTCCATATAAAATTGTAAGGGCTTTAAAAATCAAATATAATATTAAAATCATGTTCTTGGGCACTTAGAGACACTTAGAAAAATACAAAACCAAAGTAAAACTTAATCCTTAGATTTTAGGTCACTATTCACTCCTTTGCTCAATCTCCCAAAATCACCATGTTTTTCTTGATTTCTCAGTTTAATAGAGCTTTAGTGGTGGTGGAGGTGTGGTTTGATGATTTAGAAGTGAGAGATTAGAGGTTGGATAAAGGATAGAAGAAGAAAAAGACATGGAGA
Source organism: Hura crepitans (assembly GCA_948208565.1). Lineage (NCBI taxonomy): Eukaryota > Viridiplantae > Streptophyta > Magnoliopsida > Malpighiales > Euphorbiaceae > Hura > Hura crepitans. The sequence goes on from CANXYI010905895.1 coordinate 12,770, forward strand.
GTTACTCTTTATTAGCGTCGGCAAGAGGGAGAAATAGGGAAAGAGATGGCTGCCAAATATTCACAATTTAACCATTTTAAAGACTTATTGTTAACCTTTAACTTGCTTAACTTGATCAATGTTCATGATTTAAACATCCCTCATCCAATGGCACTCCTTTTTAGCCTTATTCCTTCTACTTTTTTTAATTGTTTCATTCCCCAATCTAACCCTTAATCATCACTCAAAATGTCCCATACAATCATGCCATCGAGACCCGTAAACCTCGAGAAAACCTTGCTTGAAAATTGAGGAAAACTGATAACAAAATCATACTTTAATCTTTACCTGATTTTAGGAAAAATACTTCTCGATATTTAAAAATTTCAATTCTAATGCCAATGGCTTATTTAGAATATTTAAGTATCAGGTTGTATTGTTCTCAAAATTTTCTAAGAAAAAATGATTTATTTTATGGTTCTGCTTTGCTTATGTCACTATTCACGTGACACTATTGAAAAATCTTAAATGTCATTTTTAACCATCTAAATGACTTTGTTTTCACTCTAAAATTTGCCTAAAATTATATTATGACTAATACTTCCCTTTGGTTTCATTAGTGTGACCTAGGTCTTAGGAAATACTATTCATATTTCAGAAAGTACTATTCATAAGTAGAAATTTTTAGGGCGTTATAGTAGCAATTAAATGGTTTTAAATAACCTACCACCTTCGGTCTCTCTTTTCTTTGTGTTTAATAAAAAAAAAAAGTCTTTTCTTCTCTGAAATTTGGCTTCTACAAGCACATGAATTTGAATTTCTTTTGTGTACCTTTTAAGTGAGAGCTCATTATTTTATTTTAGTGTAGGTACCTTGGAGTTGTTTTAATTAGATCACTATGTTCTATAACAATCCAATGAGAAGTAAAAGTTGCTTGGAATTGATTTCGAGAAAAATGCTAAAAGTTCTCTTTTTAATTTTTGTTTCTAATTTTTCGATTAGCCAATCCTTATTTGGGACCCATGAATGTTGAATTTTCACTATGCATAAGTTCATGGGAACTCACAATGGTATCAGAGAATTGTTTTATCAAAAGTTTTAAATATTTTACAGTAAATCATTATATTTTTGGTTTGAATTTTTTGCATGATTAACTTGGTTTATTATTTTTCTAATGGTTAAAACTTTATCAAATTATGGTTAAAACTTTATTTCAAGATTTAATATGCTTGAAGAACTGAAATTGGCATCAAAATTAAGGTAAAATTGAATTTTGTTGCTCTAATTAATTCAATTGATTTTTTTAATTTGTTTTATCCCCAAATTCACATTTTTGGGTTCCTAAAAGTCTAAAATTTAATTCTAAAGCTAGTAAATAAAATTAGATTTAATTTGATAATTAAAAGAATTAGTTTGGGTAGAAAAATCCTTGGAGATTGATTAGGGATTCTAAGGATTTTTCTATTTGATTTTATAGTTCTAGACTTTATTGTTCATAATTATAGGATAATCATAAAGTTAATTTGATGGTTTTTAATCCCTAAAACTAGCTACAAGTGAATTGGAGTCACAGTTTGTAATAGTTGCATGAACATGTAGTGCATTCACAATCAATAATGGTCAGTTAATTAATTTTGATTTGTATTGCCCTAAATTTTCCTTGTGGTTAATAATTAAAAGCTAGCTTTGTAATAATTAAATTTAACAATAAAAAAAATGTGAATAGGAAAAAATTAAAATATTTAGAAAAATTTATGCACATGTTGTTTAATAAGACAATAAAAATAATGGGATTAAAAATGATATTTTAACATGGGAGCATGAGAGCCTTTGGATGGATTTTGGTGACATAATCTCAACCATCCATTCAATATATTTGAATAATCTAAAATTTTGCACATAAATTGAAGAAAACTATTATTCTTCTTTTCTTTTTCTCTCTAAAAGTTACAGACACATTCCTAGAACATTAAAGACATAAAGAGCATTCTAATCACTAAGGTAAATGATCCAATCTTCCATCTAGTAATTTCCATTTTATATTTTCTACATTCCTCTTCTTTTAATTTTGATATTGTGTGTTTTTGCCCTATATGTAATATGGTTGAAAAGAAGGGAGTGTAAGAGACTAAGAGAAAAGCAAAATGGAAAGCCATTGTTGAGAACTCTTTTAAACATTTAGACATAACAATTATGGTATGTGTATGCTCAATTTTTGATTTCTCCCAAATAATTTGCATAGATTGGTAGAGTTAGGTTATATGCAAAAAATAGTGAATTTGGGTTGATTTTTGTTGTTAATTATGTGTTTATCATGCAATTAAATGAGTTAGAATGTTGAATAATTCACATATTATGTGTATGGTTCATTTGAATGTGTTTTAGAACTAAAAATTTTGAAAAACTTGCTGAAAAACAAGGAAAAATCGAGTTCTATTCATCAGGTTCGAGAGCCTTATGGTCATGATCCATGTGAAGATGATGAATAGTGTCTAGAGAAAATAGGCCTCAAGACTATGATCTTTGAGGCTTCAAGGCGATGATCCTTTAATAAGGCATTGTTTAATAGAGGCCTCACGATTATGACCTCTAGGGACCTGCGCCCATGACCCCTTTAAAGCAATTAATATTAATGGATTAAATTCATGAATTATTATGGTTTTAACATGGAATTTTAACCTAAATTTAATATATGGATTTTTAAACATGTTATGACATGAATGGCATGAAATTGACATGAAAATGCATGAGGTTGACATGAAGCATGTGATGGCCTAATGAGGTATGAATATGATGATTTGAGTTCAAACATATGAATATGTTGATATGATTACTATGATACAAATATGTTGATTTGAATATGATAAGTTGACATGAATTGACTTATGAGGACTTGAAATGACATGTGATAACCTAAGATGATATATGATGACATGAAATGGGTATATGATAATATATGCATGATGAATTGTCATATAATAACATGGTTATGATGCTATGAACATAACCTTGAAAGGTGATGACATGATTATGATGAGTTACCACATGATGATATGTGTATGATGATTTACCATATTATGGCATGATTATAAAGCTTTGAACATGCTGATATGAAAAGATGAGCCATATCATTAGGAATTAAATTTTGAAATGAAAATGAGTATGTGAACTATTATACATAGTATACCTAGAGCAAAACATATACCATTTGGATAAATTAGCATGCAAATAGGATTAAGATTAGCAGTACTGCATTACAGTAATGTGTTAGACCACATGGGTCATTCAATATGTCTTAGTGCACATAATGCCCAATTTTTAGCACCATTGTGCAACCATGCAAGTACATGTTTGCTGCATGCCCTAGAGCACACGTGTAATAGGGATATTTTATGTACATTTAAATATTTATTTATAACAAAAAGCATTCTTTATTACATAAATGCTTATGTTAATTTATTTGTTTGATATTGATTTTAAACTTTGTAATAAAGTCCCTAGTATCATTTCACAGTGCAAAGAAAATCATGAAGAGATCATGATGTAAGAAGCTTATCACATGCAAATGTGAAATACCAAAACTATCCCCTGATCATTGTATTAACGAGATAGGTCATTGTTCATATGGATAGACTAGCACATGTTATACTCTTTGACCTGGTCAAATAGTGGTTCTCACAAGCTATAAGCATGGTGATGCTTAGAGTTAACATGTGGATACTTGTTTGAGAAACAAGTCTATTTAAGGCCCAATATGAGATGTTCACATGGATACATAATCTATGCTAGTAAAATCATCTCATCATATTAGTAGGTGCAAGTATCTTCTGACTTGAGATTACTAAAGTTATCTTAAGTTTCAAGAGTCATGCTTTGACTCTAGTGCTTTTAGTTCACCATGATGAATACATAGCTAGGAGATTAGGTATAGCTTAAGATGCTTGAATGTAGTTGAGTGATCAATAGAGGATTTATATCCTCGGATTATAATGGGAAGTTTATCTCATGGTTTTAATATGCCTTTTGGGAATCTTTGGCCAAAGTGAAATGCAAGTGTGACTGGGATTCACAAGGGATTTTGGGAATAAAAATGTAAATATTAGAACTAACAGGTTTAGAACTTAATTAGACATACTTTATTAAGATTGTGTTGACATAATTTCATACTCAAACCTTAACGAGATAAAGTATGGTGAAAAGATGAATTGCATGATAATTGGATATAGAAGGGTTAAGTCAAACCACTTGACTTTCCAACACTTGAGTAGTCTTGATATGTGGCTAGATACCTCTCAAGACTTGTACATTAGTAAATTATTGATTGGAAATTAATTGTGGACTCAATGGGATTGAACCATAAGAGTCCCAGTTGGATTAGGACTCTAATTCACTATGCATTACCAATGCATTTTGGAAACTCATAGGGTCACAAACAAAAAGAAGTGAGAGGAGATTCAAAGTGTTTAAATAGTTTAATGATATTAGATATATTTTAAAAATGAATTAAAAATAAAGAATAAATAATTGGGCTTGGAGCACAATTGGCATGTAGAAAATCAAAAACTAAGGTTTTTAAGTTCTGGGCCCTATTGAGTCTAATGCATAATGCTATTTAGGTCAAATTTAAATAAACCTAATAAGTGATAAAAGGGCTATAAATTAGACCATTAATTGATCAAGTATGGGGCATTGTTGACCTATATAAAATCGACCCAAGTAGGCAAGTGTGCATATGCACATAAGCCCACTTCCAGGCTTATACGTATTGGCCTGTTAGGGAGCCCAATTTATGGGCTTATAAAGGCTAATCTAAGTCAGATTGTAAGATTTAATGAGTGTTTTAAATAATATAAATAAACCCTTAATGAACAACCATGATAATCACACAAATCAAGAGCACAAAAATAGCCACCATAAAAATGTATATCCTCTTACACATAATTCTCCCTTTCCTTTTCATCTATGTGAATATCTTACTAGCCCCTAGAGATTTATATAGCCTCTCTCCTCAACTTCTTATGTGGATACCTTGGAGGTCTTCTTGGTGAGTGTTATTGTAGCTTATGACTACCATGTAAGAATTTAAAAATGAAGTTGATAAACAACTTGATAAAATTATTAAAACACTTTGATCATATCGAGGTAGAGAATACTTAAGTCAAGAGTTTTAGAGTTATCTTAGAGATAATGGGATATTATCTCATGGAATCCTCCATATACAACACATCATAATGGTGTATTTGAAAGGAGAAACTGAACCTTATCAGATATGTTTCGATCTATGATGAGCTTTGTAACTGTACCCAAGTCCTTTTAGGGTTATGTATTGGAAATTGCTTTTTATCTCTTAAATAGAGTTCTATCAACGTCAATTGATGTTATGCCTTATAAGATATGGTCTAACAAGAAATAAATTCTTTTACATTTAAAAGTATGGGGTTGCCTTGCTTATGTGAAAAGAATTAGTGATTGGCTCTAGTGCAAGTGGGAGATTATTAGTTGCATGCCCTAGAGCACACATGTAAAAGGGATATTTTATGTATGTTTAAACATTTGTTTATAATAAAAGGAATTCTTTATTACATAAGTGCTTATGTTAATTCATTTGCTTGGTATTGATCTTAAACTTTATAGTAAAGTCCCTGGTATCATTCATAATGCAAAAGAAATCAT